>JAHHZJ010001475.1:0-43540 GCA_021437245.1 Aegilops speltoides | reverse complement strand
GCGAGGAAGTCAATTGACGTAAATATGTTTGTAGGTGTGCTCACAGTCGCCTCGCGGAAGAAATGCTCGTTCAACGGGTGACCAACTTCCCGAGCTGGTGCAACTACCGAACGTGTTCGGCAAAGCGGCGAGCGGGCGCCGTCCAGTGCCTTATGGACGCCCTCTCCCTACCCGAGGGCCTTGGAGAGCTTATGGAGAAGCTTCGTGAGCGTGGCAGCTTCGCTTATGGAAGATATCGCCTGCCATCAAGGTGCTGTGAAGGCTCGGGCCATGGTGAAGACGCTGTATAAGAAGTGGATCCAAACCACATGGCCGAGGTCGACTCAGGAGCCCGGCGGGAAGGAGATCCCTGTGAGTTTAGTGTACGCCAAGTAGAGTTGGCCGCTAAATATTCCTAACGGATCAGAATTAGACAGCCTCGTTAGACGGATTGAGGAGGAGTACAACACCGACGGACAATGTATTTAAAATGACATGTAAAATGCCTTCTAGCTGGATTGTAGATCGCTTGTCTTTTGCGACCTTTTCGCTTCAACCTCGACCCTAGAGTCCGAGTGTGTCCAATACCTTCTCGTTAAGAAAAACTGGGCATGCATGGAGACCAAAGCGTAGGGTCATTAGTGCTTTATCGCATAAGTGCCCAACTAGTTATGTTATATTACATGGTTAGTAAGAAACATCTTCCAGGAGAATAGTTCCGTATGGGTTCTTTTTCTCGGAGGCATGCCCTAAAGTGCATGTCCGCATCATGTAAAAAAGCAGGAAAACATCCGGGGCAGATAAATAAATATGTAAAAATTATATTTCAAGTCAACGATCGAATATTCCCTTAAGAACGCTTAGCTTTCTTCACCCAGGTCGAGGTACACATCCGATGACCCGTAGTAATAATCGCAGGTGCTCCTTTACCTCCTAGCCAACAATCGGGAAGTAGGGGTAAGCACAGGAGCCAGCAACCCAGCTTGGCCAAAACTTAAGTCATATCGATGCATATAATGGTGAATAAAAGGTACATGTGGAAGTTTGACACATGTGTTGGGCATGAAGCCCAGATAAGTAAGCTTAATAAAAGCCCCTGTATAATGAGTGCGGGTAGCACATCAAGTGTGTGCGTAACAATGCGCAATAGGCCCTTAAGAGCTTTTTGATGAAAAGATGGGAGAAAAGAGAGAAACGAAAGACAGCTGAAGTGTAAAAATATGGATTGAGGAAGGAGACGAACTTAGTCCGCGCTAGGCGAGAATCTTCTGGAGGCGGGCTGCGCTCCATGGGTTCGCTCGAGTGGTTGTCCGATGCATTTCATTTCACGGTATGCTCCCGCCGGGTCGACTTGGTCGATGATGAAGGGACCTTCCCATTTGGGCTTGAGTTTGTCCTTTTTCTTGTCCGCAAAGCGAGAACTAGTTCGCCAACATTGTAAGTTTTAGCCCGCATTTTTCTACTTTGATATCTTCGAGCCTGTGCCGATAGAATGCGGAACGGGCCTTTGCCACATCGCGTTCTTCCTCCAATGCGCCCAAGTTGTCCGCCGATCCAGCTTGGCTTTCTTTCTTCGTATATGCGCACTCGAGGTGAGTCATGAATTATGTCGCAGGTAAACCGCTCGCGCCAGATACCATAAAGAATGGTGTGAATCCGGTAGTACGGTTTGGCATGGTCCGCAGCCCCCAGAGTACGGAGTCAATCTCCTCTACCCAGTGTGTGTTAGATTCCGTAAGGGACCGCACTAGTCTGGGCTTGATGCTGCTCATTATCAGACCATTTGCTCGCTCAACTTGACCGTTGGTTTGAGGATGATAGGCTGAAGCGTAATCGAGCTTAATGCCCATATTTTTGCACTAGAGTTTGACTTTGTCAGCCGTGAAGTTCGTGCCGTTATCGGTAATGATGCTATGGGGGACGCCATAACGTTGTACTACCCCGGATATAAAGTCTCTCACTGGTCTGGACTCTGCCGTTTTAACTGGCTTGGCCTCTATCCATTTGGTGAATTTGTCCACCATGACCAATAGGTACTTTTGCTTGTGGGTTCCCCCTTTAAGGGGTCCAACCATGTCAAGCCCCCAGACTGTGAACGGCTAGGTAATGGGTATAGTTATGAGGGCGGTGGGTGGCATATGGCTCTGATTAGCAAAGAGCTGACAACCGACGCATCTTTGGACTAAGTCCTGAGCATCTGCTCGGGCCGTCGGCCAATAAAATCATGTACGGAAGGCCTTACCTACAAGGGCCCGGGCTGCATTGTGGTGTCCGCCTAGTCCGGCGTGAATTTCAGCCAGAAGATTTCGCCCTTCCTCTTCGGAGATGCACCTTTGAAGGACTCCGGTTGTGCTTTTCTTATAAAGTTCTCCCTCATGGACCTTGTAGGCTTTAGATCACGAACTATGCAGCAGCCTCATTTTGGTCTTCGGAAGTTCCCGCCTAATTAAGTAGGCTAGGAATGGTTCTGCCCACGGGCAATTACCGCCATTATTTCGTGGGCTGAAGGTGTTATTTCATCGGCTGAACCGCCGATTATGTCGATTGTTCGTGTTGGGTGGCGGTTGTTTCCGGTTGTTATTTCCGGACTCTCTTCCCATAGTACGGATGGCTTAAAGAGCCGCTCTGTGAAGATGTTTGAGGACAAGGTCGCTGCTCACGCGATGCGCGCTGCCAACACGCCGGCTGCTTGGTTATTATCCCTGCTACGTGGTGGAATTCGAGTCCTTCAATCGAGCTGACATTTTAGGACAGCGCACGATAGGCTGCCATTTTCGGATCCTTGGCGCCAAAGTCTCCATTTACTTGGGATATTGCAAGGTTTGAACCCCCAAGCGCCTCTAGGCGTTGAATACCCATGGAGATTGCCATCCGGAGACCATGTAGGAGGGCCTCAGATTCGCTGCATTGTTGGAGTCCGTGGTACATTATCTCGGCACGATTGACTGTGGTCTCCGTTGGACGCCAAGACGACGCCAGCCCCTCAAGCCGCCAACATTTTGGAGCCGCGAAATGCATAATCCAATTGAGTATGCGCCTGCATTTTTAGGGAGTTCGGCCGTCCATTCAGCAACGAAGTCAACCAAGACTTGCGACTTTATAGCTCGCCGAGGTTTATAAGTTATATCGAATGGTAAGAGCTCAATGGCCCATTTTGCAATCCCCGCCCGCGTCGCGTTGTTTATAATGTCGCTGAGGGGCACTTCGAGGCCATCAGAATCGAACACTCTTGAAAGTAGTGTCGAGCTCGGGATGCTATAAACACCGCGCGCTTATCTTTTTTATAATGCGGTACCGACTTGCGGGAGTTAAGACAAGGATACATAGTACAATCGGTTTTTGAAGAGGGAATTTATGCCCTTCGCTTTCGCTCGACGACGAAAGCACCGCGCTTACAACTTGATGTGTTGCCGCGATATATAACAACATTGGTTCACCAAAGTTAGGTGCAGCCAGGACCGGATTTGTTGCCAATATGGCTTTTATTTCTTCGAGTCCGCAGCGCAGATCCGGCCCACTGGTGTTCTGCATACCGAGGAGGCGATAGAGGGCAATGCCTTTTCTCCCAACGGAGATGAAGCCTTAGAGCCGCCACACATCCAAATAATTTTTGTATTTGTTTGAGGTCTTTGAATATCTAGCTGTGACAGAGCTCGGATCTTGGCTGGGTTTGCTTCAATTCCTCTACCGGATACAATGAAGCCCAGAGCTTCCGCCGGTACGCCAAAACGCATTTTTCCGGATTCAGCTTAATGTCATATGCTCGGAGGTTGTTGAATGTGAGCCTCAAATTGTCTACTAGAGTTTCGACGTGTTTATTTTGACGACCACGCTGCGGTACGATGCCTCTACTGCTTTGCCGATCTGGTAGCCGACATGTCTCAATCATGCGCCGATATGTTGCGCCGCGTTTTGAGTCCGAAGGGCATCATGTTGAAGCGTAATGGTCCGTATGGAGTAATGAATTCGCTATGCTTGGTCCGCCTCGCCATCTTGATTTGATGGTAGCCGAGTATGCGCTAAGGAAGCACAATGAATCGTGTTCCGCAGAGCATCGATTATTTGGTCGATGCGGGAAGGGGGAAATGATCCTTTGGGCAGGCCTTGTTGAGGTCTTTAAAATCGACACATAGGCGCTTAGGATTAGTCCTTCTTGGTACCATTACCAGGTTTGCTAGCCAGTCCGGATGTTTGATGTCTCGATGAACTGCCCAATAGTTTGGCTAGCTTTCCGATTGCTCGCCTTTTGGGTCCGAAAATCACCGGCGCTCGCTTGATCGCTTGAACTTTTTAGGATGTTTAGGCTGTGTTCCGCCAATCTGCGTGGGATTCTTGGCATATATGAAGGGTGCTAGGCAAAGATGTCCCAATTTTCCCGGCGAATTCTCGTAGTGCAGCGCTACATCGTGGTTCAACCGTGGCTCGATGGAGGCCGTTTTGTTGGGTCCATTGATGGACCCGGAATTTGACTATTTCGTCCGATAGTTTAAAGGAGGTGGACTTGGATCTCTTATCGAGTATCACATCATCCCTATTCACCGTGAGAGCGCAGCAGTGAGTTCCTCCGCCGCTAGGGCTTTGGATAGTGCCTGTACAATGCGGTTGTCTAGTTTTTCGCCGAGTGTCGTGGTCCTGATCATCGACGAGAGTGATTATTCCACCGGCCCGCATCTTAAGCTTCATGTACCCGTAATGGGGTATGGCTTGAAAAATTGTGAATGCCTTCGCCCTAATATAGCGTGATATCCGCTGCTGAACAGGCCACTTGGAACGTGACCTCCTCGACATGTAATTGTCCGCGAGCGAGCTAACACCACATCAAGTGTGATTTTTCCCTGCAGCGTGCTTCCGGCTAGGGATTATTCCTCTAAAGGTTGTGCTGCTTCACTCAATGCGGCTCCAGCCTATTTCCATTTTTGAAGAGTTTCCTCAGATGAGGTTTAATCACGCCGCCATCCATGAGTACCTTGGTAAGACGAAAGCCGCCCACTATTGGACCGAGGACCAATGCGGCCGGTGCTCGGGCTGTTCGAATTTAGGTTCATTGCTGGCATTGAAGGTGATGGCCGTGTCGCCCATGGATTTGTTGTTGCTACTTGGTAGACTTTGGCGAGGCTGCTGGATTGTTCGCTTCCAAGATATTATTTGATGCAAAAGTCTCAAGATCGCTGACACCATACCGGTACTGTAGAGTGGTTCTTCAAGAAGCTCTTTCGCCACTTTTGGCCACCTGCCGCAATATCCAACATGCTCGAAGGCTATGTGTTGGAGTGGCGCCTTCTGTACTGTGAATTTTACAGGGTCCGCTGAGCCACCCCTCTAGTACGGTTCCATGCCCTTTATGGGGTCTTTGCTTTTTGGTTTTTGTACCTGGTGCCTGAGTATGATGCACCCTTTTGTTTCGGACTAGGGTTGTATTCGGAGCCAGATTGTCCCAAAACTTAGTTTCGGTTTTCCGGAAACTCTCCATCGCATAATACTTATGCATTATGGATGCCAGGTCGGCGAATCGTGTAATTTCACGATGACTTACGGCGTTCAAGATTCCTTGTCCGTGCAATTATTACAGAAAATTGAAATTGCGTTTTCCTCACGGGCAGCTTTTTATCCTGTCCATAACTAGGAGGAATCGCCCAAGAGTGATGTACTGCTTCAGCGGGCTCTTGCCGATTTGAGATAGATCGCATATGTTTGGGTGGGTGGTGGAATTGAGTCCGAACCCTACCCATCTCGAGGCTCAAGGGCTGGAAAGTTTCGAATTTGAAGTTTGGATTGCTGGACGTTGTCCAACGAGTCTGGTCCGATGTCCGACTTTAGGTTTAGTGCTTGATCGACGCCCCGTCCCTCCACAGTAAACCGCATGGAGGGTTCGGGAGTCCGACATAACTAGTTTTCAATGTAGAGGAAGAATCGCTGTTGTTCCTCTACCACAAAGAACGCAGGGTAACCGGGAGAGTTAATCTCTCGCATCGGTTTTAAGCCCAATCTGATTGTAGTCCGAGCGACTCCTGAGCGGCGACATGCATCCAAGAGCTCGCTTACGGACAAGAGCTCTATTGATCCAGCTACTCGGGCGAATTCCGAAGTTAACGGAAGATTGCTTTTGATGACCGAGAGGTCATCGTTGAAGGTGGCCGAACAGCGGTCATGAGAAAACCACCTAGCCGATAGTTTGGCCAGCGCCCAGGCCTTTAGCGATGATACCGCCTTTAAAGACGGAAGAGGCATCCTTCCCGATCGCGACGGACAGAGGAACTCTCAATGAAAGCACCAATGTCGGTGTCAAAACCAGCGGATCTCGGTAGGGGGTCCCGAACTGCAAGGCCAAGGCGGATGGTAACAGGAGACAAGGTACAAGATGTTTTACCTGTGTTCAGCCCTCTCGATGGAGGTAAAACCCTACTCCCGCTTGATTGATATTGATGATATGGGTAGTACAAGAGTGGATCTACCACGAGATCAAGGAGGCTAAACCCCAGAACACTACTAGGAAAAGCCCAGCAGCAAGCAGCTGGGTTTTGGGCCTATCAAGAGCGCCGGCAGTGAGCGCCATCGATAAGGCGCCATAGCTAATGCTTAGCAATAACGCTGCCTTGACCCACGCCATCGCTAAATTGACTTAGTAGCAGCGGTTCTTAGAACATCGCTATCATAATTAGTAGTAGCACTTCTCCTAACGCGCTTCTACTATTATTTAGTATTTTATTTCTTTTCTTTTCATGTTGTATTCATACACCTTTACACAAGTTTTCATACAACAGGAATTTAGAGATTGTTTTACATCATAATGAGTTATTACATCATGGGTGAAAGAATCAGGATTAGTTTCAAGTGGATGTCCATCCACTTGAAACTAATCCATGGTTCTTTCACCCAATGATATAATAATATCATCATCATCATCATATCATTAACAACTTAGCATCATAATACATCATTGTCATATAACACCTCCTCAATATCATCGCTTTCATCATTGACATCACATAACACCTCCTCAAGATCATCATTATCAACTCTAACACATTACCACATAATAAACATATTGTACCTCATAGGACCTATTACATTCGATTAAGACCTACTACATTTTCTAAGGTAAAATAACAAAAACAAGATAGCCCCTCGACTTCCATTATGGAGAATGGAGATTAGCCTGTCTCCCATTCTTGCCTTTCGCTGAATGTTACTTCCAAGAACCTCCTTGCGAATGTCCATACATTTCTTCCATTCTCTCGATGATCATGTGTTCACGGGTTTTAGAACCGATATGCACAGTGAGCTCTGTGAGATTTACTCGGCAAGATGTTCAGAATCGAGAGGCGACCATGCAGACATCGATGAGGCACACAATCCATCGGGAGTTTCATGTTGAAAACATAATAATAACTTCAGAGTTAGCAATGATGTACTAGTTTTAGAAGTATGCAAAAATGCACGAATGTCATAATAGTAAAAATCTTACTGTGGTATCTCCAGAGAAGTTATCGTTGTTCAACACATGCACTAGTGGCACGATTCACCATAATTTGGAGGAGTTCGATAATAGGCATTGTAATTCTCAAGAAGAGTACAAAATGCGATCGATGATTTTTCTCCTTATATGTTAATTGGGTGCCTTCGTGTAGTGGGTTTTATCTACCATCTTCCGCACAGCCTTTGAAGAATCAAAATAAGTCACAATGGAAATAAGCTATCAACTATTTTGAAATAAACAATATAAATTAGTTAATAACTATGTTTGAGAAACTCACATAGTGGTACAATCGAAGTGTATCAACAAGGACCCAAATGTCCATATTGTCTTCCTCGCTGTCAGATCACCAAGATCCATGGTGACAATCATACCTCATAAAAACCATACATTTTGCAAAGTGCTTCCCAATTTTGGCAACCAAAATGGGTTACGCCCGAGTGTACAGATTTACTTCAAAATCCATATCATGATGGGTCCTTAGGTGTATTTTCTTTGTTTCAAATTTTCATGGTCTTCAAAACCCATCCTCTCCAAGACATAGCGCCTTGCATGGCATGGGATAAGCTAGTCGAATTGTAAAATATGAAAATTAGACGCTGAAATAGTTGAAGTCATGCTTAATGGAGAAAAAAACTATTGTCGCTGCTATGCATCGTATGAACATCGCAGGTCTCCTCGAGCTTAATGCTGAAGCGCCGATCGTCATTCAAATTAACGAACCTGTCGCACATACCTCGATCGTGTGGCACTAGCTACACTCCTCGAGACCGCCGTCGTCCGAAAGTACGACATTTCCTACAATCATAATTCAAAGATTAAACTTGTACATATTCTAGCACAAGTCATGTCGAATTCACGACAAAATCCGCATGACCTTTGCTAAAGGACATATCGAGCGCCTGAAATTTGCCGGAACGGAAATTAATCAACACTCTAGCAAAACATAGGCCACTCGGAGATGTAAACTGAACATGAACGGCCACTTGGGCAACCACATATCCTATTTGAGCAACAACACAAGATATACAAAGATATTTGGCTGGTCTCACCTCGATGTCTGAGGGGGTACGCTTGGATCGGATGATGGCGGATGTCGGAGGGGGTCAAGGACGGGACGACGGAGGTCACCAAACCATATAAGTTATCACTAGCAACAAAACATGTTCAACTAGTTTTATTAATTCAACTAGTTCTTACTAAATATAAACTTACTATAAATAGAAAAAACTAGTTCTTTCTAAAAATAAAGTAGTTCAACTAGTTATATTAATTATCTTACTAAAAATAGATTAGTTCTGTTAATTCAACTAGTTCAACTAGTTTATTAATTTACTTACTAAACTAGTTCAACTACAACTAAAGTAGTTCAACTACCACTACTACTACTAAAAATCTAGTACTAACTAAGCTAAGTTAACATCTACTACTACTAAATTGACATCTAGTACTAGCTAACCCTGAATTAACATCTACTACTACTAAATCTAGTACTAACTAGTGGCAGGGGTGGGGCGACGGAGAGGTAGCTAGGGGGCGGCAGGTCGAGGGCGGTGGGAGGAGGGCTGCCATGGAGGAGGGAGGAGGGCGGTCACAGAAGGAGGGAGGAGGCGGCGGAGGAGGGAGGGCGGCGCAGCGGAGGGAGGATGTGCGAGGAGGATGGAGGAGGGACGGAAGGAGGGGAGTACCGGCGGCGGATTTAACGGCGGCGGCGGGCGGCGGCGATGGGGACGATTTACTGGCCGACGCGCAAGCAGAGTGAGAGGTGAGTGAGAGGGCCGGTCCTCCTGGGGATAAGGTAGGGATAGTTGTAGCGCTTGCTTACAAAACGCTACAGCTAACCTGAGTAGCGTGAGCGCTTACAAGAAAGTGCGCCATCGCTATAGCTAGTGGGGGGCCAAGGTCATGGCAACTATAGCAGAAGGCCAGAGGCTACACACGCTGCCATCGCTACTTCCAAGTCAAGAGCTGCTTATGACACGCCGCTGCTGCTAAGTAGCAGAGAGCGTGGTATTTTGAAGAGCGCCAGGTGTAAGATTCTATGTATAGGCTTTTCCCTAGTAGTGGAAGCTAGCCTATGGTATGATTGTTGTAATGGTTGTTCTTCCTACGTACTAAAACCCTCCGGTTTATATAGACATCGGAGAGGGCTAGGGTTACACAGTAGTCGGTTACAATGGTAGGGATCTACATATCCAGATTGCCAAGCTTGCCTTCCACGCCAAGGAAAGTCCCATCCCACACGGGACTAAGTCTTCAATCTTGTATCTTCATAGTCTTGGAGTCCGGTCGATGATGATAGTCCGCTATCCGACACCCCTAGTCCAGACTCACAAGAGTCTCTCAACCAGCTTCAATGACGATGAGTCCGACGCGCATAATGTTCGGCATTGCAAGGCGGGTTCCTCCTCCGAATTAATTCATAAAAGATTGTGAATACCAGGATAGTGTCCGGCTCTACAAAATAAATTCCACATACCACTGTAGAGAGAATAATATGTACACAAGTTCAATCTGCTGACGTATTTTGGGGCGTGATGTCACACCACTACCAAGCCTTTACTTGAATCGCTTTTTATTATACCACCTCAGCTTAGCTAAGCGTTTCTTGGCACGCCTTGTCAAGGAGATCGTTCCCGTTATTCCGGATTCCCATCAATACGGACGTGGGTAACCCAACCGCGCCATCGACAATGCACTTCGAGATAGGCGAAGTTTTACCAGCCGGTGGGGACGATATTTTCGTCCGCCCATATATAAGGGATAAGGATCCACCCTTTACCCACGCCTTCTTCCTCCTTTGCTTATCCATCTCCTCAAGACTGAGCTCCAAATACTAAGTCCGCACACCTCGCCTCAACCTTCTCCAGCCATGTCCGAGCGGAGGCAAGTGGATGGCCTCCTCCGCTATGGAGGGGCGATCAAAAACTGCGCTGCACCGGATATCTGTCCAAATGACATCGGCACCGGCCGCCTGGACGAGGGGCAGCTCATCCCCACCCCCTGTGCCCCATGAGAGGGTCGATTTCTTCCCCACTTCCTCCGGACTGGGCTTCCCACTCCATCCCTTCATCCGGGGCTCATGTACTACTACGGCCTAGACTTCCATGATCCGGTGCCAAACTTCATCCTCAACATCTTGGCATTTATCGTCAGTAGCGAGGCCTTCCTTCCATCCAGCCCCACTTCGCCAGGCTAAAGACCTTCAATGTCAAGTCAAGGTGGTGAAGGGCGCTCAAGCAGAGTGGAGGCGCCATGGTGGGCAAAATGCCCAACATCATCCGCTTGAGGGTGCATTCGTGGAGTCCATCAAAGGGTGGCAATCGGGTGGTTCTACATCACCGAGCCGCAGACCTTAAATGGGCAGCGCCCCGAGTTCAGATCTGGTACCCTATGCAGCTCACCTCCTAGAAAGAGAAGGTCTTGCTATGGGGCAGTTCGGAGGAGCCGACCGACTCACCCTGCTCTGCATTAATCGGTGAACAAGAAGCTTAAGCTTGTCAACGTGATCCGTGTCATGCTCGTCCCGCCGATTCTCCCCGCCAACAACGGGCTTTCAATTTGTGGAGTTTGATCCGACACAAGACCGACCCTTAGCGGGCTCTTCACACAACGCATAAAGCTGCCTCGGAGGGTGCTATTCAAGGGCGGAGAGGCCCCGCATCCGCAAATCGAAGATCGTGGATTCAGCACGCAGCGCCTCCGGTAAGCGGTAAGCTATGTTATCCTTTATGGGACATTCATTTTTTCATAGTTTGACTCTATGTCGATCTAAAATCCCCATGCCTTTAATCAGATCGGCAGAGGACGCCCGACAGGTTAACCGTCCGGCCCTCCCCAAAGACCCAGCGGATACCCGCTTGACGGGTTGCTAGTCCCGCACTTTATGTGGTGTCGAGAAGAAGGCCACGGAACCCAAGAAGTTCCCTGCCCAGTGTGGTATCGGACTCGCTGCCCGATGGCTCGAGGCGACTCCTCCTCAAGACGCAGGAGGAGAAAGAGGCCTCTCCCCAAGAGGGGGAGAGAAGAAAAGGAAGGCTTCCCCAACGGGGGAGGCCGAAGGGTCCAAGAAGAGAAGGACCCTTCCTCTGGACTGCTCTACCAACGCCGGCGAAGGCGACGAGGAGTGGCCCTCAAGGGCCAAGCCCCTGGTAAGATTGTGAGTATCCGGATTCCTGAATTATTTATAATTTTTCTTTTTGTCACACGGTGTCTTTCTAATGCCGCATACAATCCTGCAGTCCGGCCGAGGACGATCTTCCCGCTTCATCGAGCGGGTCCTTGGCTCCGTCAGACGTGGATTCCCTTCCGACCGCCTCAACTCCCTGTGGCGCTGATGACGCCGAGGTGGGATCCCAGGAGGGGGCCCATCAGGAGGAGGAGGCTCCGGAGGTGCCGCAAGGCAACCTCCCGGAATTTGCGCCGGACTCCGCACCGGAACCAGCAGTGGTTCCGGAGTCCGGCAGGCGGCCCCTTCATAAGAAGGGCAAGACCGGACACCGCGGCCTCCGCTCCAACCGAGGCGCCGACAACTTGTTGGAGGCGCCAACGGCACTTACATCGAGGAAGAACACCGCACTATCATGAGTGCGGGATTCGTAGGTTCAGCTCGCCAAGAGCGGGCCGACCGAAGCTCGCAGCAGCCTTCTAACAAGCTTTGAGGTAAGAAATTTAAAATATGTAATGTAATACCAAGATAGACAAGAGCCTCGATGCTCGGTTCGGTGTTCGAAAGAAAACCCTGACCGAGGATCTAAAAGATATACGCAGGAGGTCTAAAAATTATGTCAATATGGGATTGCAGGCTGCGCCGCCGACCTCCGCCAAGACCGACCGCCACTACTAGGAAAAGGCTAGCAGCAGCTGGTTTTAGGTTTATTAGCAGCTGGGTACCGCTTACTAATAAGGCGCCATAGCTTAATCTTATAGCAAGAGCACGGTGCTACCGCGCTCACATAGTTAACGAATACCAGAGAGCTGGTTTAAACCCGCCATCGCTAATCTGAATCTCGGATTTTTGAATTTTTTCAAAAAATTTTGATTTTTTTCGAAATTTTCAAATTTCAATTATTTTAACTCAGATCTCTAATCACCCCTAATCGCTGCTCAATTTAATCTCTAATCACCCTCATCATTTCAAATCATCTAACTTCCTGACGGTCACCCATCCTCTCACTACTCCAAACCGAGCACGCTTAACTTCCGGTTCTATTCTCCTCGCCCAAGTCCGCACTTGTTGTTTTCCGACAATAGTGAGATGTCAATCCTATTAACCTCGTGAATTTAGCTTGAGCATGAAGTCACACATTTCACTGCTTGAGTTTGAAACTATTGTTCTAAAAATTAGTAACACTAATATTTCTTGAATAATTAGTTTGACCACAGCTTTAACCAGATTTCACCACAACACCATAGTTCACCAGATTTGACCACAGCTGACCATAGTTCAACCAGATTTGACCAAAATTTGAAAAAACTAAAATAATTATTTATTAACACTAATATTCTTGAATAATTAGTTTGACCATAGTTTGACCAGATTTAACAAAAATTAAAAAACTAATTTTTTTTGAATTTTTTTGCTCTGCATCTTAAAAGCCCCGTAACTTTTTTTCTCATTAGGCTTTGAGGATTTTAAATGTTTAACGGGTTCCCTATTAAATTCGGATGTAACTTTTCGAGTAGATGCTTTTTCATCCGAAGTTCAGATGCAAAAGTTATGGCCATTTTACAAATTTCCATAGAGATTTTGAAAATAAAGTCGAATTATATTTGTAAATTTTCCCAACAACTAGACCACATATCACATGGGAAACTTATTTAATTTTATTTTTTTGACATTTTTATCATTTTCTTTTATTTTTTTAAAACTGAAAAGGCGGTCCACTGGGGGTAGACTTTGCCAATAGTTAGACCTCGCTACTACTATGATGCATTTATTAGCAAGAAGGTTGGAGCGAACCCGCTACTACTAAGTTGATAGCAAGAGCGCCGGGTTAGTAGTAGCGAGGGTTAAAACCCGCCATCGTTATGAACTTAGCAAAGCAATAGGTTAAAAACCCTCGCTACTACTATGGCATATCCCGGGGCACGGCATGCATCGCTTAGTAGTAGCGAGGGTTACAAACCCGCGCTGCTGCTTACAACTTAGTAGTAGCGAGGTTTAAAAACCTGCGCTGCTAGTAAGTAGCAATAGCGAGGGTTTTTAGCCCTTGCTGCTGCTAAGATTCTGTGTATAGCCTTTTCCCTAGTAGTGCGGAGGTCGGTGCTTTGAAGCAGAACCTCGAGCGGTCCGAGAGTGAGCTCGGCCGTGCCAAGAAGCAGCTCGAGGACAGGGAAGGTGAGTAACACCATGTTAAATTTGTACCTTACAGAAAAGGATTTTGGTTGCAAGAGAAATAACAAGGATAACGTGGGTATTCCAGGGGCCATGAACGAGGTGGCGATCCTTAAGGAGGCCGTGTCCGCGGCCAAATGCAATGCGGCCGCGGAACGAGCTAAGCGAGAGAAGCGGGAGGCGCGGGTGGTGGAGGTGCAGCAAGAGCCCTGTGCTCGTGGAAAAGCATGAGAGCTTGAGCGACTCAAGACTCGAGAGTCCGAGCTTGCCTCGGCTCTGAGAGTGCCAAAGCCGCTAAGGCCAAGCCTACCAGCCCTCCAGAGATTGAGGCAAGGAAGAAAATAGCGCGGTAAGGCATTTTTCATGCAAAGCAAGCATGTGAATGTGAATTACCTGTTACTTACCCGAATTTGGAGCTCTCCAGGAGTGTTTGTAGATCTGCCTCGCAGCGTGTCCGATGCCATCGCATTCTACCGAGCCGAGGAGGAGAGCTCGACGGAGAAGGTATTCTGGTCTCAGTATGCTGAGGCCGGACATCCGGTGCCCCTTAGCGACCAGCTAAAGCAGCTAGTCGAGCTCCACAAGGTAGCCGAACAGGCCATGAAGGGCCTCATAGTTCGGCTGTGGCCCGAGGGGGCCATGCCTGGGAGCTACTTCGGCCTAGTGCGGTGGCTGGTGGATGCGTGTCCCTGGGTGGAAGTCGTCAAGTGCTCCGCCTGCATTGAAGGCACCCATCGGGCCCTTGCCCGTGCAAAAGTGCACTGGGGCAGGCTAGATGCTGAGAAGCTTCTAACGGACGCGCCGCCGGAGGGCAAGGAGTATCGCACGCTCAAATGTATTATAAGAGTGTCTCAAGGGTGCCCGCAAGATTGCGGATGAGTGCTCCAAAGATGTAATATTTGAGTAGACTCGCAATGTGTTATCCTCGTGCGCTGAAAACTTTGTTCATATGCGCTAAGCAACGCTTATTAATTTAAAATATTACCTTCAGGCGGCCGCTTATCAACTGAGAGATGGCAAGTCGTCGGCTTCAGCCCCATGCCACGAAAGTGCCGGGTGTTCGATAAACTTGAGCGCCTTGTTCCCATTTTGGGTCCATCTAGGAGGCGCCAACACGACGTAACAAGGCAACCGGACTTATAATGCTTGAACACTCTCACTTAGCCATAGAATTCTATAATTTTAAATTTCGCGAAGCCCCTAGTATTCGAAGACCGAGTTCGGGCGCTATCCACGCCGGGCCGCATAAAGCTGGTTCTCGCCTAAGCGCATAAGTCTTTAGGGACTCAAAAGACCTCTCGAACAAAGAACCAGCTCTCACCTTATCATGACGGTCAGCTTTTAGCTTTATCCATCGAGGCGCCGCCAGCTCAACCGGGCGCAATCGCAGTGGTTCTCCCAAGGCTACCTTAGCCGATAAAACGGAACGTAAGGTACCAAAACATGGGAGCCGCAAACCCAACTATTGACCCAAGACATGATTCGAGCCGATGCATATAATGTTATAAGTTCGGGTGCCGCACTTGGGAAAGTGTTCGGACTTATCACACCATAATGCGGGAACTTAAGCCCTCGGTGTATTCGCCGCACTAAAGTGTACGGATGCAGGATGTCGAATGAACATATATATATATATATATATATATATATATAAAAGAAATGCGGCTATAAGCAAAAAGCGATGCATTGTTTATTCAGAAATACTGCCATGAATGGAGAGCGATACAAATGGTGCGGTAAGCAAGGGATTGGACTATTTAAATATGTCCTCTCCAGTGGGTAGGCTGCGAATGGTGTATTAAACAAATTTAATGCTCGTAATGGAGACCACCTTAGTGTTCGTCAGAGCCTTTCTCCTCCCCGGCTGTTGTATCGTGAGTTCGGCAGTTCATCACGGACAAGGCCTCGGTGAACAGAGTCCCGTGGATAAGAAAAAGAAAAGACCGACGATTTGGGAGCCCCCGTGGTTAAACCGCACTGGCCTGTTGTGGTCGTGCTCCTCCCCTATGCCCATGGTATCTCCGTGAGCGTAATGATGTACGCGAAGGACTAGTCTTGCAATCGTGCGAGGGCTGGGGTTGGGGCCGCATTGCTACGCGTGCTTGGAACGTGCCAGGTGGTCTTGATGTCTGTTACTCCGGGCGCGCTTGGCCATGTTCGGTCACTTAACGGCCGGACTTGAGAATTGCCTTAAGAGGCTGCTCTGTACTTCTGCCGCGAGAGCCGCTATATGTTCCTCCGTTCAGAGGGAGCGTTCCGTGTTTCCGTTGACCGTGATGACTCCTTGAGCTTGAGGTATGCATAATGCGGCACCGTGTTGAACTTT
Source organism: Aegilops speltoides (assembly GCA_021437245.1). Lineage (NCBI taxonomy): Eukaryota > Viridiplantae > Streptophyta > Magnoliopsida > Poales > Poaceae > Aegilops > Aegilops speltoides. The sequence goes on along the minus strand of JAHHZJ010001475.1, from coordinate 27,424 downwards.
GCAAACGCGGTCCGTCCGAGCAGAGCATGATAGCCGCCATGAACGGGACTATATCAAGATTAACCTCGCTCGGAAGTTATTTGGGGATCCGAAGACCACTTCCAGCAGTAACCGAGCCTGCATAATTGGCCTCTACACTCGGTATGACGCCTGTGAAGGTCGCCTTTGTAGGTTTAATCCTTGAGGGTCTATGCCCATCTTGGCGACCGTGGTCCCGATAAAGCAGGTTCAAAGGCCGCCGCTGTCCATCGTGACTCGTGAGGTGAAATCCATCGATGATTGGGTCTAAAACCACGCGCGAATCCGCCATGGCGGATATCGGTGGGTGGTCCTTCGATCAAAAGTGATCGGGCAAGAGGACCACGGATTGAACTTCGTATGCATCGCTCTATCGCATATACATCCTTGCGCACGCCTCGCCCTCTTGGGTATGTGGGTTGCGATATCATGTTTATCGTCCGCACTTGTGGGGTGTCGTGGATTTGTCACGCAGATGTCCTTAGTGTCGACTTAGTCGCGAGGCCAACGATCTATGTGGTAGCTTGAGAGGGGTTGAGCGGAATCGAGAGACGCAACACAAGACAGGATTTAGACAGCTTGGCCCCGGAAACATCATCCTAAAAACCCTACATGCCGTTTGAGGCTAGGTCTCATTATGATCACGAGGAGTCGCCAGAACCGGCTCTCCTCTTGTGTCTAGCCCTAGATTATTGCTTGTAACTTGTCGCTTCTAACCTCTCCTCTTTGGGGAGCCCTGCCTCCTTATATATGTCAAGGGGCGGTTTACATGACTAGTCCTAGTTGGATTAGGATTACTCTATTACAAGTGGAGTCCTAGTCTTGCTTCCTTTGTAGGAGAATAGTCCTTATGCTTTCTCATAAACCGCCCACCGTGAACTGCCTTCGGGCCATGGGCCTCACATCCATCCGACCCGCCTCACTGGTTACTTAATGAACCGCCAAAACCGGGCGGGTATCCCGTGAACCGCCAAGCCCAAAGCGGTTACCAAGTGAGTCATCAATCCGCCGGTTTAAACTTCCGCCGGTTTACACCAAGGGTATATCCTCGACATTAGCCCCCGCTTAATTTGGATTTATCCATGTTAAATCGATCCTGTAAAATAAACACAAGAACAAACTTGATAGGTTGTGCTCGGTTAAGAATTCTTGTAAACCGCACCGATCATCCTTAAGTCCTTGTCATTTCCTCCTTCTAGAAAATCCAGGTCAATAAGCCAGCTATACTCAATTTTCTCGACATTGGTTTCTCATGTAACAATATTGTGAAGAATAATCCACTTGAGTCGGCTTCCAAAGTGCCGGTTTAAGAAATATTGGTCTTGAAATATTCATCCGATATTCAGCCGCTTGAAGATGCGTAACTTGCCGTTTATGATTACCACCTTTGTCGGGTTATAAAACCTGATACTTCCAAGTCATGATTGTTGCAGACTCCGGTTCATGATTATTAATGACGCCGAGTTGCAGCCACATGGTCATAATGATTGGTGACGCCGGGTCAACCTAGTTTGCTCAATCAAAGAATTTGAAAATATTTCTTCGATAATAATATAATACTCAGAGCCCCCAAGTCTTGAGCAGTAACAAAGTGATGGCTTAAGACTTGCTTCAATATAAATACTGCCACTTAAGAAGAAATCCATGTTGTTCATCCCAGTCACTTAGTAAAACTGAATACTCCATATTATGTAGCCTCCAAGTGCCGGGTTGATATCCTTGCAGCAACCTGGGACTTGTAATTTCCTGATGCTCATAAAAACTTCAACCAGCATAGCCCCCAAGGGTCGGGTCATTATGCAATAATGAGCAGGGGCTTTGATATATACTTCAATGAAAATAACACCATATGATGTAACCCCCATCATGGGGCTTGAATTGTTTAACATGAGCAATTGGTAGCCCCCAAGGGCCAGCTCATTATAATGTGATGAGTCGAGTCTTCAATGAGATTAACAAAGAATGACTTTGCATTAGCCCCCAAGTGTCATGGTGCATGCTTGCAGCGACATGAGACTTGCATATTTGATGTAATCTCAACTTAAATAATGGAGCCCCTAAGTGCCGGGTTGTAAGCCTCGCAAAGAACTCTGACTATTCCTTCAATTGCGTAATAAAAGCCATATCCATTGAGAACATAATATCCATTGCGCTTAAAGCGACTTTTGAAAACCTCAATCATAATATTAATAACCATAATAAAAATCCAGCCCTGCTGGCTATTCAAGATAATATAATCCGTATGAAAACCTTATTCATAATAATGGTTATTGATAACCATAATAGAAATCCAGCCATGTTGGCTATTTGAAGATTTGAATAATATAATCCGGTATGAAAACCTTATTCATTCAATATCATAATGAAAATCCAGCCAAGTTTGGCTATTTTGAATAATATAACTCAATGATTTATAAGTGCATGATTCCAATGGCGCAATCCAAATATGTACTGGCAACTTATCGTCTAAAGCCGTGCCGGGTTAACAAACACCGGATAATTTCTCATCATATATCGCGATTTATCGCCTTAAAGCCAGCCGTTTAATAAACACCGATAATTTATCATCATGCTTTATTCAACCTGCTTTCGATACAACAAGTTTAAAGTGTCCTCGGCGGTTTATCACGGACGGGTCGTAATGCCCAAACATATAACCCGGTTTATAACCAAGGCTGCACATAAGAATAATCAAATATGAAATATATCATACCGTGACATTGAATCACATCATTGGTTTACCAACTTTTGTAGTAAGGGTGATAATCCCAATCTTGAGTAATCGATACCTCCTTCCATATTGCGCCGTTTATGATAAAACCGCATCGGGTTGTGATAAACAGCTTTAACCATATATATATCGCGACTCAGTAGTCGAACCGCATCGGCCGATAGTCTCCGGATTATAACTTGATCCTCGCATCGACAACTTGTAGTTGAAAGTCGAGCCGGGTTGACAAACACCGTTTACTCCATAATAGAATGGTAACAAAAATCAAACCGCAGATAGTCTCCGGATTAAGAATTAACCGTGTTCCGCCAATTGACAATAACCGATTAAAACATTGTCGGTTTAAAACGCAACAAAAATCGAATAGCAGCATGAAAAGATATGGCAACAAAGGCAACAACTTTTGTAAAAGAAAAGCTTTATCGAGCTGGTCGATGGCATTACCATGGTCGACGCAACCAAGCTCCCCGGCGAGCGATGGTGCCACCGCCAGTCCCCAAAGACTCTTGGCGAGTACGCCGCCAAGTGGCATGACATTGGTTCGGGTTCACCAAGCCCCCAAATGACTCGCCCTATTGGTCGACCAAGAGGCGGACTGCCTGGGACGGACCGTGTCCCCAATGATCCGTGGCTTTCGCTTATCAAGAGGTGTTGCATTGGTTCGGACACCTACCAAGCCCCCAAGTGATAAAAACAAATGTCAAGGGTAAACCGAGGCCGCTTAAAACAAAAGCACCCATGTAACCACGCATGATAAGAAAGACAGAGACCCCGCTTATGAAGCGAAGCCCCCATGTGATCAATAATATATTAGGCCAATAAGGCATGATACCCATGTTTGAACCGCGATCATGGCAGCAGGTCCTCTTGGCACCCTTTTAACTTCTTGCAAGAGATAAATCCTTCTTATACCGGATCTTGAACCGATATGGAGAGCTTCAAAGCTTTGTGGGAGACATCTTTCCTTGAACCGATTTTAAACCGGATTCTCGCTTTCACCGAAATTTTCCGACGGCCTTTAAACTCAAACTTGCGAAGTTAATTCTTTTGAACCGGAAATTTAAACCGGATTTGAGAGCTTCAGGAGACCGGCTTCCTTGAGCCGGATTTTAAACCGAATCTTTTCTGATGACCCGAACTTCTTCATTGAGCCAGATTTTGTAATCGCTATATACTTTCTAAGCCGGAAATTATCTCGACGGCCTTCAAATAACAAAGAGCCTCCGGACCGGGTTATCTTTCCTCCATTGTCCCGGGTTTTTAAATTTGTCAAACCGCAAGACTTGTTATGCCATATCATCGTAGCCCCGAAGTCTCAAGGTGACTCAAGAGTTGGCTTGAGATTCTCCATATTTGACCGCTATATAACCCGCATAACTTGTATATCATTGGTGTTGATAGCATGATGTGAATCCACGTATGTTAAGGTGATCTGCGCGGTTATAAATGATCCCGATGAGCCGTGGTCAAGAATCTCGCCAATAGTTCCTTCCAACCGGCGATTTGAAGTTTAATCAAGACTGCTAGGCGGCGACTTCGAGCCTGCCCATTGAACCATCCAAAGGCAAACGGTGATTGATGATAATTTGTCTCCAATTTGTTGGAAGAAGAACCGGCTTCCCAAATAGTGACTTGCTCATACTCAAGAAACAGCTCATCCAAACCGTGCGGCCCGTGTGTTGGTGTAGACCAGGCCGCGAGAGGCGGATTTAAAAGGACGACTCAAAGATCGAGGCCGCCAGATAGATGAACTGCCGCGGCGTTGTAAACCGGCGCAGCGTAGTCAACCACGCTGCTTTTGATGTAGTGAACAATTGTCCCGCATCAACAATATTGCGCATCAAGGCAAAGATAAACCGCTTTTGAGAAAATAATATGTGCCCATAAAATATATTTAAAACGGATATCACCGATGTGTCGGGCCAGCAATAATCCGCCATGAAGTTGATGATCACTAGGTTGTTGAAATCACTCACGGTGAGTCGGCCGGAGAGCAGCAGATGAATCAACCGCGCCGCTTGTAAACCGTGCGACGGCGAAGTCGCCCTCCTTGTTGTAAGTCGGTGCGACGCGAGAGACGGCCACGGAGTTGTAAACCGTGGTGAATCCGCTGAGTAAGGATAACCACCTATGCCAAATAATATTTGGCGGCTCCATCTCCGCAAGCTATAATACCACTTTATGATGGATAATTTTCCTGCATATAAACTACAACAGGCAAAGTAGCTTTTCTCGATGAATTAATATGTGCTTAAAATAAGGTAAATAGCCCCGTTCACCCGGACAACAAATAAATCGCCGTATGCTGCAAACCGGCGAGGACGGGAGAGTTAGCCACGGGGTCGACGGATAAGTCGCCCATAGTGTTGTAAACCGTCGCGGACGAGCGAGTTGTCTTCCATGTTGTAAGCTGGCGCAGACATGTGAACCGGCCGCGAGGGCGGACAGGCGAATCATCCGTGACCTTGTAAGGTGGTGCGGACGGGCGAGTCAGCTGGCGCGTTTGATGTAAACTGACCGCGACATGCGTGCCCGTGGAGCCACGCGGCACAGCCGAACGCATCCGCGCATAACACCATGTTTGTAATGAATAATTTACCTGTATATAACAACACTATAGGGCAGAGTAGTTGTTTTGACAAAAAATTAACAAGTACTGATGAAAAGTAAGCTGGATGGATATCACCTGATTTTCTTCAGGCGTCTTGTCGCATCTGCCGAGAAGCAGACAGAAACAGAGACCAGCATACGCGCATTGGTTGCAACTGGAGCGGGTCAACTAAGTCCAGCGGTGTACGCGGAAAAGATATCTCGCAGGCGATTTTGATCCACCAATCCGATCCGGCGTGGTAGTCCTTTGCCCAGACATGCATACTCACGTGAAGCAAGCTGTTCCTTCAAGCATTAACTCTTCTTTGTACAGATTGCCTCCTCAAAGTTTGAGTTCAGATTTGACTCGGTCCTGACACCAGAAAAAGTAGCAGCAGCAGCGAAACCCACGAGGTAGGAGCAGAGGCGCCTCGAGGCCGGGCAGCCCACAGACTTGAAGCGGGCCGTCCGTAGCAGCAGCTCTGCACACCGGCGAGGGCGACTCGGAGGCCGCAAGGGTTGCAGCGGCTCACAATCCGGCCACATCAGAGGCGGACTCGGTCAGACGGCAACAGCGGCTCAGAGGCGGGTCGTCTTGGCGAGGCCGCGGCCGATGCTAACCACACCGGAGGAGGCGGCCGGCGGCTCATGACCGGGCGACGAGAGGCGTAGCGCAGAGGCGGAGGCAACTCAAACTGTTTTGATTGGGTTGACAAGTCCACGCCTACTTCCTCCAGATCGTGGCCCCTTCTCTTTTTTTTTTGACATGTTGATTAACCAGCTTTGGCCAGTTTTCTGTCCTTCCTGGGTATTCACGTGTTTAAACTCACGTAGTAGCTTTTCCTTCCTGGTAGATTCCTTGTAGGCACGTACTAGTAACCAGAGTTGGCAAAAGGAAAAAACCGATTTCTCTTCAGGTGACGGTCTCGGCGACTCCAGTCCACGGTTATGGCGACTCGTCCAATCAGCCAAAGCAACCGTAACTTAATGAATTTTATACGTACAGACAGAACCTCCTCTGCACTTGACTTTTCGCGGCGGTGCACAAAAAAGTGATCCGGCCATAACGGATCGCAATGCCACGGCGCATACAGATGCAATCCTAATTTCTTAGACCTCATAGATTATAAACTTGAAGTTGATGCAGATCTTCGTCCGGAAAATCATGAACTTCTCGATCCTTGGGAGAGATCCCTTCAAGAACTCAACACCACCGTGCGCAGGCCCCACGGTGGGCGCCTAACCGCCGCGGATTTGTCAGCGGCGATGTCCTTAGTGTCGACTTAGTCATGAGGCCAACGATTTATGTGGTAGCTTGAGAGGGGTTGAGCGGAATCGAGAGACGCAACACAAGACAGGGATTTAGACAGCTTCGGGCCCCGGGAAACATCATCCGGTAAAAACCCTACATGCTGTTTGAGGCTAGGTCTCATTATGATCACGAGGGAGTCGCCGTAAACCGGCTCTCCTCTTTGTGTCTAGCCCTAGATTATTGCTTGTAACTTGTCGCTTCTAACCTCTCCTCTTTGGGGAGCCCTGCCCCTCCTTATATATGTCAAGGGCCGCTTACATGACTAGTCCTAGTTGGATTAGGATTACTCTATTACAAGTGGAGTCCTAGTCTTGCTTCCTTTGTAGGAGAATAGTCCTTATGCTTTCTCATAAACCGCCCACCGTGAACTGCCTTCGGGCCATGGGCCTTGTCATCCATCCGACCGACCACTGGTTATGTAATGAACCGCCAAAACCGGCGGGTATCCTCGTGAACCGCCAAGCCCAGCGGGTTACCGTGAGTCGTCTAATCCGCCGGTTTAAACTTCCGCCGGTTTACACCAAGGGGTATATCCCGACATGGGGGAAACCTTCACCTCTATTGTTCGGGCGTCGGGTCTCTTCCTCGCCATCGCTATGCAGCCCCTTGTCGTTGTTTTCGCAATTAACTTGCTCGCCGCTTGAATACCCAACAACCTCGTTAGTGTGATTAGCTGGTTTTCAGGTGCCATGTATCCGCAAGAGCGGTCGAGTATTCGTCCAAGTTGGACGGACCCGAGTGGTTCTTTTGAATGGCTTCTTCCACGACCGGGTTTAGAGCTCAATCCAGCGCTGATCGTTGTATCTCGCCTTATCGCCGTTAACGCGCGCTTGTTTTTGTTTCGACGCGACCGCCATTGCGGTCCTTGGTATTCGGACCGCAGTAATTTTTGCCGAGGTTGTTATCGCGGCTAGCTAGCTGTCCTCCCCTCGCGTAAGCGGGTCATGAGTGATGTGAGGGCTGCCATGGATTTCGCTTTTCCTCGCCCTAGGTACCGGCCAGCCACTCATCGCGATGTTGTGTTTGAAGGCTGCGAGGGCCTCTGATCCGGACAATGACGATTTGATTTTTCTTTGTTAGGAACCGTGTCCGAATTGTCCGCCGATTCGTCTGCCGCTGAATTATGTGGCTTAGGTCATCGGGCGCCCGGTGGTCGCACATATGTGCCCCGAAGTTGTCGAGAATGCGGCTTCCGTGTCCTCCCAACACCCAATTGACTCTGCCGGCAAGCTGTTAAGCCAATGCCGAGCTGGTCCTTAAGCTTGAGGGAGATATTTGATGGCGTGAGATCATCACCGCGGGCCATATGGATATGAAGGAGATAGTCTTCATCCAAACCGCAGGTCTGCTGTACCATCGAGGATTCAATGTTCAAGGGTTTAAACCCTTCAGGGATTTGATGATCCATTACTTCATCTGTGAAGCATAGTGGGTGTGCGGCGCCTCTATCCTGGGCAATATCACGACGTAGCTCAAGAGAGCTTTGTCTACTGTGTTCGGCCCGACCGGAGTTGCTGTATCCGGCGCGACGGTAGTCATCGCACATCATGGGGCGCCCACGTGATCCGTAGATCAATCTTGATTGTCTTGCCTTGTCCTCCAATATGTCTTGCAAGTCCGGCACATTCCCCCGTGGCTTCGCAGTCTTTCGAGCGGTGCCGGGGTACGGTCTTGGTGGAGGGCCTAGATGCCTCTCTCGCCGTGGCCACGAGGTGGTCGGTTCATCAGACAGTGTGCTGGTGATGAGGGTTTATACTCCTCTAATTGGGGAGCAACTTGCGCTTTGGGTAGCTTTTGAGGGGCGCTCGAGTTCATGCTCTTCGCCACGAGGACTTCACCCATCCGCCGGCCAGCAGGTCTTGATCAGCCTCAGCTGCTGTTTTTTTTAGGCTGTTTGTCGTGGCCATAAGCCCGCGCTTAAAACGCTCTTGTTCGACGGGATCCTCAGCACGACAAATTGGCCGTCGCTGAGGCTTGCCTCGCCTCCTGAGGGAGGCATGTAATTGTCATCCTCGACCTCTTCGCCCGCCGCCTCTCGTGAGGGCTGGCTCAAGGCCCTCCCGCTGAATCTTGCCGAGGGGGTTGTCTTCGCACTGGGTGTTATTATCTCCGTGCCGAATATCCATTCTTGCTGTGGCGGATTTAGAGTGGCGCCACGACGCCGGGCGCTGGGCTGTTTCTTAGGGAATCTGCCTCCGCTTTCTTCGCCATTCCCATCCTTTTGGGATGTCCACCATGTATATGTCGTGATGACGAGGTGGTCTTCCAGGCCCCGTAGGCGCTGGTTCTGGTCGTTTTCGCATCGCCGGCCATACCGCCGATGTCTTCGGAGTCGTAGTCTAGCATGTCTGCTAGATCGCCGACAAGGGCTACAAAGTGGGTGGTGGGTGGGTTTTGAATTTCTTCGCATCCGTGATCCCAACCGCCCCGACCGCAGCCTCGCCAAGGCTCTCCCGATAACGAGAGATACTTTAGTGAATTCAAGATGTCGCCAAAGGGTGAGTGCTGAAATATGTCCGCAGCGGTGAACTCCATGATCGGGCGCCCAATAGGATTCGATTGGTAAGGGCGCAGGAGGTTCAAGTCCGCGAGGAGTCCGCACTCGAGTCATGAGCTTTACGAGGGACAAGGTCAGATTCGCCCATCGCCAGAGATTGCAGCTCCCGAGGCGGTGTCCAGCCACTGTCCTCGACCAGACGGCCGCTCCAACTAGGGTCGGAGCGGACTCATGTGCGGCTTGTGGCACCGTCCGGCGGCAGAGCTAAATCATGCCCATCATGACAAAGGCGGCGCTGCTGCCGTGGCTCGAATCCATCAAGATCAAGTCTCCGCGATGTCGGCCGTGAAGTTTAGGGCTTCCAAATCTGACCGACGCCATGGGTGTAGCCGATTCGCTCCAGATGGCTGCTTAATTGGCCCACAAAGCAAAGCCGCCAACACGAAGATCTGTCCGGGAGAAAAGTCTCACCTCGACTGCGTGGTTGTTGATGATTGAAGGAGCCATCAAGCTTTATCGGTGACGCACACGAGGAACTCTCAATGAAAGCACCAATGTCGGTGTCAAACCGCGGATCTCGGTAGGGGGTCCCGAATGCAAGGCCTAGGCGGATGGTAACAGAGACAAGGGACACGATGTTTTACCTGTGTTCGCCCTCTCAAGGAGGTAAAACCCTACTCCCGCTTGATTGATATTGATGATATGGGTAGTACAAGAGTGGATCTACCACGAGATCAAGGAGGCTAAACCCTAGAAGCTAGCCTATGGTATGATTGTTGTAATGGTTGTTCGTCCCACGGACTAAAACCCTCCGGTTTATATAGACACCGGAGAGGGCTAGGGCTACACGGAGTCGGTTACAATGGTAGGAGATCTACATATCCGATTGCAAGCTTGCCTTCCATGCCAAGGAAAGTCCCATCCGCACACGGACGAAGTCTTCAATCTTGTATCTTCATAGTCTTGGAGTCCGCCGATGATGATAGTCCGCTATCCGGACACCCCTAGTCCAGACTCCTCAAGAGCTCTTAACCTCGGCTTCAATGACGACGAGTCCAAATACAGATATATTGTCTTCGGCGCTAAAGCGGTTCTCCTTCAAACTCCATGTGCTTGCCGAATAGTGTCCGCTTCCTTACAAATGTTGCGCTCCTTGGCTTCCACGCCCAATAAAGGCCCTCTTCCACGCATCGCACAAATGCGAAAGGCCAGGGTATCTTTTATATTTTACCCCTTAGCTGCGCAAATAACTTGCTTATAAGAGAGGCAAGAATCCAGATCCAAATCACACCATCTTCTTTCCGCGAGTACTCATCGGAGCTCTTCTGACCAAAAGATCCATTCCATCATGGACCGCCGACGCTGCCTCCTCTCAAGGCCCCAGCCCTCCGCCAGAGATTGGAGGAGATGTTCAGCCCAAGACAACGAGCTGGCGATGCCCCAAGCGGAGGGATACCTCCTCCAGCCTTTTTTGGTCCTGCTCGAGCTGGCTCGCCACCTACAAAGGTGGAAAGCAAGCGAGGCCACCCCTAGTCCATCCAAAGGAGAGTGGGTGTGCTTCGCCCCTTATCTAATAAGGGGCTCGGTTTCTCATACACCCGCTTTCTGGGGCTCTGGAGTTCTACGGACTCCAGCTTCATCACCTCACGCCCGCCTCTATTCTCGCACATCGGGTTTCGTAGCTCTTTGCGAGCTGTTCCCGGCATCGAGCCCCATTTTGCGCCGTGGAAGAGACTGCGGCTCGCACTCGCTCTCACGAGGGGTCAATATATCAAGTGGGCGGAGCGAAATATGGCGATCGCCGACCGGATATCTATCCGAACCCCAAAGAAGGCGTCCAAGACCGGCCTTCGAATGGTTTTATGTGGAAGACGCCCACCGCCGACCTGCCGGATCGCCTCCCGGAGTTCAACAAGGCTCCTCCGAAGAAGCGCCTGTTGGCGCCCACGAGCCCTCAACGGAGGAAGACAGAGCGCCCATTACTTGATGGGCCGGATTAGGTTGTCGGCCCATTCCGGATTAACCATGATCGGAGTCATGGCCGATGCATCATGCGAGGGTGCAGCCGCCCAATATAGGGGCCACCCCATGGGATTTCAACGGGAGAACGACGCCACCCATCATGGCCGTAAGGGCGGGATCGCCATGATCTCGTAAAGATCCCGTCCGCCTGTATAAGGGGAGAAAGAGGACTTCTCTAGACGAGCCCATCGAATGGGTTCTCCATGAATAACCTCGAGCTGGGTAAGCGGATGTTTATTTATCCGACCCGCTTTCAAAGTTAAGTACCTCACTTTATGGTTTTGATGCAGAACTGCGCCAAATGTGGAGAGTACATAGTCCGACTCCACAACCCGAGGATCCGGAAGATCCTTGATCCGCCTCCAAGAGGATCCGACATAAAGGTGGAGCTAATTGACGGGTGTTCCACCAACTCAGCATGGACAATGCTCTAGTCGCCATCACGGCCGACTACCCCGCCTAACTCCGCTTCCTGTAACTATGACCGAGTCCGACACTATTACTTCATCCTTGCGATTTCGACCATCGATACAATGGTGTCTCGCAGAGGTGCCTTCAAGGCGGAAGTTTAACTCGCGCGGCCGACCAACAAGGGTCATCCGCCCAGCAAAGCGGAAGAGGGTGCGGTGCGGATCAAACGTCACCGCAACGGTATAGCTCGCGATCTTTATTCAGTGAAAAGACTCCTAGGAGGTGTATTAATGCTCATGATCTTTCCAGCAGAAGGGCGCCACCGATCAGGTCCGGAGAGGTTGCCAACCAAGCTCTCGCCAGCCAGCTCCACCACCGGTCTCGAGGGGAGGCGAGCGCAAGGCGCGAGCCGGCACTCCACCAACGGAGGATGCCGACCGCCGTCCGCCACTGTGTCTCGAGGTGGAGAGCGCCATGAATCATAGGCGCCACGACAAGATCAAGGTGACGCGTGTTTCTCCCTGCAGGCGCTGAATGCCTTTAACGCGGGGACGCGCACTCCGTGCCGCCAAGATGGTTTAACCAGAGCTATGGAGCAAGATGTAAAAGACATACGGTAAGAGATTTTAATAGTTGTATATGCCAAGAGTCTCCCGAGACTTAAAGTAGTTAAAGTAACTGATTTAAGGATCATTTGATATGCAGGATCTTACGGAGAAGAATACCCAATTTTCCCAGGAGCTACAAGAGTGCAAGGCCAACTTGAGGCCGCACTAGCTGCCGCAGAAGGAAGCACAGAGACCCCCTCCGGTAACACATTATTTCAAAAAGATAAGCGGTGTGCGGCGTACGTATAAATCAGACAAATGGTATTGCAGATGTCACGACTTGATCCGACAAGCAACAGCATCATACCGGCTCAAGGTCGCGAAGGGTGCTTACGAAGGTGCAGCGGAGAGGAACAAACTCAGATGCCCACGCCCAACTTGAAGAAGAGCTGAAAGGTGTTCGGCCGAGCTGTTCCGCTCCGGAAGGAGAATCAGCGGCTTGCCGCGCATCTATAGTAGTGCTTGAGCGAACTCCTTTGAAAAGAAGAGTTCGGCGAGGAAGTCAATTGACGTAAATATGTCCAGAGGTGTGCTCACAGTGTCGCCTTTGCGTAAGAAATGCCCGTTCAACGGGTGACCAACTTCCCGAGCTGGTGCAACTACTCGAACGTGTTCGGCAGCGATGAGCGGCGCCGCCCAGTGCCTTATGGCCGCCCTCTCCCTACCCGAGGGCCTTGGAGAGCTTATGGAGAAGCTTCGTGAGCGCGGCAGCGCCTGCTTATGGAAGATATCGCCTGTCGCCAAGGTGCCAGCCGAGGCTCGGGCCATGGTGAAGACGCTGTACAAGAAGGCGGATCCAAACCACATGGCCGAGGTCGGACCTATGGGGCCCGAAGGAAGGAGATCCCCGTGAGCTTAGTGTACGCCAAGTAGGGTTGGCCGCTAAGTATTCCTAATGGGATCAGAATTAGACAGCCCGTTAGACGGGATTGAGGAGGAGTATAGTCACGATTTGACGATGTATTTAAAATGACATGTAAAATGCCTTCTAGCCGGATTGTAGATCGCTTGTCTTTGCCGACCTTTTCGCTTCAACCTTGGGACCCTAGAGTCCGAGTGTGTCCAATACCTTCTCTGTTAAGAAAAACCGGGCATGCATGGAGACCAAAGCGAGGGTCATTAGTGCTTTATCGCATAAGTGTCCAACTAGTTATGTTATATTACATGGTTAGTAAGAAACATCTTCCGGGAGAATAGTTCCATTAAGGGTTCTTTCTCGGGAGGCATATGCCCTAAAGTGCATGTCCTGACCGCTAAAAGAGCAGAAAACATCCGGGGCAGATAAATAAATATGTAAAAATCATCTTTCAAGTCACCGATCGAATATTCCCTTAAGAACGCTTAGCTTTGCTTCACCCACCGAGGTACACATCCGGGTCGACCGGCAAGAATAATCGCAGAGGTGCTCCTTTACCTCCTAGCCGAACAATCGGGAACGAGGGGTAAGCACAGAGCCAGCAACCCAGCTTGGCCAAAACTTAAGTCATATCGATGCATATAATGGTGAATAAAAGGTACATGTGGAAGTTTGACATGTGCCGGGCATGAAGCCCGTGATAAGTAAGCTCGTTAAAGAAGCCCTCGTATAATGAGTGCGGTAGCACATCAAGTGTGTGTAACAATGCGCAAATAGGCCCTTAAGAGCTTTTATGAAAAGGTGGGAGAAAAGAGAGAAACGAAAGACAGCTGAAGTGTAAAAATATGGACGGAGGAAGGAGACGAACTTTAGTCCGGGCGCTAGGCGAGAATCTTCTGGAGGCGGGCTGCGCTCCATGGGTTCGCTCGAGTCGGTTGTCCGATGCATTTCGCAGACGGTATGCTCCGCCGGTCGACTTGGTCGATGATGAAGGTACCTTCCCATTTGGGCTTGAGTTTGTCCTTTTCTTGTCCGGCAGCGAGAACTAGTTCGCCAACATTGTAAGTTTTAGCCTGCATTTTCTACTTTGATATCTTTGAGCCTCGCTGCCGATAGAATGCGGAACGGCCTTTGCCACATCGCTGCTCCTCCTCCAATGCGCCCAAGTTGTCCTCGCCGATCCAGCTTGGCTTTCTTTCTTCGCATATGCGCACTCGAGGTGAGTCATGAATTATGTCGCAGGTAAAACCGCCTCGCGGCCGTGATACCATAAAGAATGGTGTGAATCCGTAGTACGGTTTGGCATGGTCCGCAGCCCCCGTGAGTATGGAGTCAAGATCCTCTACCCAAAGGCGTGTTAGATTCCGTAAGGGACCGCACTAGTCCGGGCTTGATGCCGCCATTATCGCACCATTTGCTCGCTCAACTTGACCGCTGGTTTGAGGATGATAGACCAAGCGTAATCGAGCTTAATGCCCATATTTTTGCACCAGAGTTTGACCTCGCCGGCCGTGAAGTTCGTGCCGCTATCGGTAATGATGCTATGGGTACGCCATAACGTGTACTACCCCGATATAAAGTCTATCACTAGTTCGACTCGCCGCTTTAACCGGCTTGGCCTCTATCCATTTGGTGAATTTGTCCACCATGACCAATAGGTACTTTTGCTTGTGGGTTCCCCTTTAAGGGGTCCAACCATGTCAAGCCCCTGCACCGCAAACGGCCGTAATGGGTATAGTTTTGAGGGCGGTGGTGGCATATGGCTCGATTAGCAAAGAGCCGACAACCGACGATCTTTGACTAAGTCCCGAGATCCGCCGGCCGCCGGCCAATAAAATCATGTACGGAAGGCCTTACCTACAAGGGCCCGGCTGCATTGTGGTGTCCGCCTAGTCCGCGTGAATTTCAGCCGTAAGATTTCACCCTTCCTCTTCGGAGATGCACCTTTGAAGGACTCCGGTTGTGCTTTTCTTATAAAGTTCTCCTTCATGGACCTTGTAGGCTTTAGATCGCCGAACTACGCAGCGGGCCTCATTTCGGTCTTCGGGAAGTTCCCGCCTAATTAAGTAGGCTAGGAATGGTTCTGTCCACGGGCAATTACCGCCATTATTTCGTGGGCTGAAGGTGTTATTTCATCGGCTGAACCGCCGATTATGTCGATTGTTCTGTTGGGTGGCGCGTTGTTTCCGGCTTGTTATTTCCTGACTCTTCTTCATAGTAATGGATGGCTTAAAGAGCCGCTCCAGAAGATGTTTGAGGACAGCGCGCGCTTCACGCCGATGCGTACAACACGCCGGCTGCTTGGTTATTATCCCGCCACGTGGTGGAATTCGAGTCCTTCAACCGAGCTGACATTTTAGGACAGCGCTACGATAGGCTGCCATTTCGGATCCTTGGCGCCAAAGTTCCATTTACTTGGGATATTGCTAGGTTTGAATCCTCGCACCTCTAGGCGTTGAATACCCATGGAGATTGCCATCCGGAGACCATGTAGGAGGGCCTCAGATTCGCTGCATTGTTGGAGTCCGTACATTATCTCAAGCACGATTGACTGGTTCCGCTTGGGGACGCCAAGACGACGCCAGCCCCAAGCCGCCAACATTTTGGAGCCGCCGAAATGCATAATCCAATTGGAGTATGCGCCGCATTTTTAGGGAGTTCGGCCGTCCATTCAGCGATGAAGTCAGCCAAGACTTGCGATTTTATAGCTCGCCGAGGTTTATAAGTTATATCGAATGGTAAGTGCTCAATGGCCCATTTTGCAATCCCGCCCGTCGCGCCATGGTTGTTTATAATGTCGTTGAGGGCACTTCGAGGCCACCGCTATCGAACACTCTTGAAAGTAGTGTCGAGCTTCCGGATGCTATGAACACCGCAGACGCCTCTCTTTTGATAATGCGGTACCGGACTTGCAGGAGTTAAGATAGTGGATACATAGTACAATCGGGTTTTGAAGAGGGAATTTATGCCCTTCTGCTTTCGCTCGACGACGAGCACCGCGGCCATAACTTGATGTGTTGCCGCGATATATAACAACATTGGTTCGCCTAAAGTTAGGCGCAGCCAGACCGGATTTGTTGCCAATATGGCTTTTATTTCTTCGAGTCCGGCAGTGGCAGATCCGCCCACTGGTGTTCGGCGCCCGAGGAGGCGATAGAGTGGCAATGCCTTTTCTCCCAAACGGGCGATGAAGCGCTTAGAGCCGCCACGCATCCAAATAATTTTGTGTTTGTTTGAGGTCTTTGAATATACAACTGTGACAGAGCTCGGATCTTGGCTGGGTTTGCCTCAATTCCTCATCGATACAATGAAGCCCAGAGCTTTCCGGGGTACGCCGAAAACGATTTTTCCGGATTCAGCTTAATGTCATATGCTCAAGGTTGTCGAATGTGAGCCTCAAATCGCCTACTAGAGTTTCGACGAGTTTATTTTGACGACCACGCCGCCTACGATGCCTCTACCGTTTTGCTGATCTTGGTAGCCGACATGTCTCAATCATGCGCTGATATGTTGCGCCGCTTTTTAGTCCGGGGCATCATGTTGAAGCGCAATAGTCCGTATGGAGTAACGAATGCCGCTATGGCTTGGTCCGCCTCCGCCATCTTGATTTGATGGTAGGTGGAGTATGCCTCAAGGAAGCACAATGAATCGTGTTTCGCAAAGAGCATCGATTATTTGGTCGATGCGGAAAGGGGAAAGGATCCTTTGGGCAGGCCTTGTTGAGGTCTTTAAAATCGACACATAGGCGCCAGATTTGTCCTTCTTGGTGCCATTACCAGGTTTGCTAGCCATCCGGATGTTTGATGTCTCGGATGAATCCGCTTCAATAGTTTGGCTAGCTCCTCTTCCATTGCCTCGCCTTTTGGGTTCGGAAATCGCCAAGTGCCTGCTTGATCGGCTTGAACTTTTAGGATGTTTAGGCTGTGTTCGCTAATCATGGGGATTCCCGCATATTAGAAGGGTGCCGCAAAGATGTCCCAATTTTCCCGGCGAATTCTTGTAGTGCGCGCCTACATCAGGGTTCAACCGTGCCTCGATGGAGGCCGTTTTTGTTGGGTCCATTGATGGACCTCGAATTTGACTATTTCGTCTGCTGGTTTAAAGGAGGTGGACTGGATCTCTTATCGAGTATCACATCATCCCTATTCACCGTGAGAGCGCAGCAAGAGGAGTTCCTCCGCCGCTAGGGCTTCTGGATAGTGCCTCCGTGGCTAATGCGGCTGTCTTGTTTTCAACGCGAGTGTTGTGTCCGGATCACCGACGAGAGTGATTATTCCACCGGCCCGCATCTTAAGCTTCATGTACCCGTAATGGGGTATGGCTTGAAAAATTGTGAATGCCTTCGCCCTAATATAGCGTGATATCCGCTGCCGAACGGGCCACTTGGAACGTGACCTCTCGACTGTAATTGTCCCATGAGCCAACACCACATCAAGCGTGATTTTTTCTATGCAGCGTGCTTCCTGCTAGGGATTATTCCACTAAAGGTTTGTTGCTTCGCCAATGCGCTCCAGCCTATTTCCATTTTTTGAAGAGTTTCTCAGAGATGAGGTTTAATACGCTGCCGCCATCCATGAGTACCTTGGTAAGACAAAAGCCGCCCACTATTGGACCGAGGACCAATGCGGCTGGTGCTCAGCTGTTTGAATTTAGGTTCGTCACCGGCATTGAAGGTGATGGCCGTGTCGCCCATGGATTTATTGTTGCTACTTGGTAGACTTCGCGAGGTTGCGATTGTTCGCTTCCGCGATATTATTTGATGCGAAAGTCTCAAGACTGCTGACACCGTGATCGGTAATCGATAGAGTGGTTCTTCGGGGTTAGAAGCTCTTCGCCACTTTTGGCCACCGCCGCAGATCCAACATGCTCAAGGTTATGTGTTGGAGTGGCGCCTTTCATCGTGGAATTTTACAGGTCCGCCGAGCCACCCTCCAAAGACGGTTCCGCGTCCTTTATGGGGTCTTTGCTTTTGGTTTTGTACCGTGCCCGAGTATGATGCACCCTTTTGTTTCGGACTAGGATTGTATTCGAGCCGGATTGTCCCAAAACTTATTTTCGGTTTTCCTGAAACTTCCATCGCACAAGATTTATGCATTATGGACGCCAGTCAGCGAATCGTAATTTCACAATGACTTACAGCTGCTCAAGATTCCCTTGTCCGCAATTATTACGAAAATTGAAATTGCATTTTCCTCACGGCAGTCTTTTTATCCCGCCCATAACCGTGGAGGAATCGCCCGTAATGATGTACTGCTTTCAGCGGCTCTTGCCGGATTTGAGATAGATCGCATATGTTTGGGTGGGTGGGTGGGATTGAGTCCGGAACCCTACCCATCTCGAGGCGCAAGGGCCGGAAAGTTTCCGAATTTGGAAGCTTGGATTGTTGGACGTTGTCCAACGAGTCTGATCCGATGTCTGACTTTAGGTTCAGTGCTTGATCGACGTCTGTCCCTCCGCGGAAATCTGGCATGGAGGGTTCAGGAGTCCGGACATAACTAGTTTTCAATGTAGAAGAAGAATCGCCGTTGTTCCTCTACCACAAAGAACGCAGGGTAACCCGGGAGAGTTAATTTGTCTCAGATCGGTTTTAAGCCCAATCTGGTTGTAGTCTGTAGGGACTCCCAGGGCGGCGATGCGATCCAAGAGCTCGTTTACGGACAAGAGCTCTATTGGATCTAGCTGCTCGGCGAATTCCGAGTTGACGTGAAGATTGTTTTTGATGACTCGAGAGGTCATCGTCGAAGCGGTGGCCGAACAGGCGGTCATGAGAAAACCACCTAGCCGGATAGTTTGGCCGGTGGCCAGGGCTCCTTTAGCGATGATACCGTCTTTAAAGACGGGAAGAGGCATCCTTCCTGATCGCGACGGCACAGAGGAACTCTCAATGAAAGCACCAATGTCGGTGTCAAACCGCGGATCTCGGCACGGATCCCTAATGCAAGGCCAAGGCGATGGTAACAGGAGACAAGGGACACGATGTTTTTACCTGTGTTCGCCCTCTCGATGGAGGTAAAACCCTACTCTTGCTTGATTGATATTGATGATATGGGTAGTACAAGAGTGGATCTACCACGAGATCAAGGAGGCTAAACCCTAGAAGCTAGCCTATGGTATGATTGTTGTAATGGTTGTTCGTCCCACGGACTAAAGCCCTCCGTTTATTTAGAGAGGGCTAGGGTTACACAGAGTCGGTTACAATGGTAGGAGATCTACATATCCGACAAAGCTTGCCTTCCACGCCAAGGAAAGTCCCATCCGCACACGGACGTAAGTCTTCAATCTTGTATCTTCATAGTCTTGGAGTCCGCCGATGATGATAGTCCGCTATCCTGACACCCCTAGTCCAGACTCCATCAAGAATGATCCCATAATTGAGGCGCTTGACATCCAGCTTCCTTGATGGAAATGATCGAACAGAGCCATAATGTCATCTTTGACATTATCTCAACAGCACCGATAAAATTCAACAGAATATTATCAGTCCATGGGCTCTATTAGGAGCCATGTCAAATAGAGCTTCCTTGACTTCTAACTCAGAAATTCTCGGCAGAGATCAAGGTTATCATTCTCTGAGCTTCTCATCGCCACCCACATCTTAGGTCTAAGTGAAATTGATTACTGTGAGCGGGCCAAATAAGTTTTTATAAAACTAGTGGCATGAGAGATCGATTGTCCGTGCCCTCAATTGTCACCTCCTCACCCACCTTAAGTGAATGGATGGTATTTTATGCTTTCTCCCATTGGCAATCTTATGGTAGTAATCTATGTTTAAATCCCTTTAAGGAGCCAATGCTCGGGATTGTTGTAACCAAGATTTCTTCATTAACAAGCAGTCATGCAGTTCAAAGTTAGCATCCATCTTCCTACGGTAAACCTCGTGGAGGAAGTGGCCTATCTTCTCAAGCTCTTCGAGCATAGAAAGTTCCAATCTAAGATCTTCTTTCTTTTTCTTATCATGACCATATCTATCGGACCCCACCTTTGAAGTAGGTTTTAAATCTTTTGAGCTTAATATTTAGAACATCAATGGGGTCGACGACTTGACTTTCTAGTCCAGATTTTTCTCGACTAGTGGTAGGAATTTGTCATCTTTAATCCAGAAAGATCAAAACGAAATTATCTCGCTTAGGGCATCTCTCCTTCATCACCCAAGAGAGCAACAAAGGATTGCGATCGAAATCTCTCGACTAGTTTTCGCATCGAGATCAAAGGATACATGTCTTCCCAATCTTCCGACATGAGGATACAATTCAGCTTTTTCTAGTGTGGGTGAGCCCGGTTATTAGTCCAAGTATATTTTTCCCCATTGATATGAATCTCACGCAGAGCTAGAGTACTAATGATAGAATTAAACAGATCGGTAGATTTGTGATCGACACTTTCTTGTTCTTCTCCCCGTAATGTCTCGGATGTTGAAGTCACCCCCAACAATGTAGGGCACCTGCATACCATTGCAGATGGCAGCCAGCTCAATCAGAAAATCTCCTTTCAATTCTTCATGAGCTGGCACATAAACTACCAGCAAGCCCCACCTTAGATTCTTGTGTTTATATTGCAGCACTAGTTGCAGAATGTGATTGCCCTTATGGCAGGAAACTATTTCAAAATCATCTCTCCTAACACCACACAAAATGCCACCAGATTTTCCTACAAAGGGGATCCAATTCCAGTGAAAGATGCTAAAAGGATCAATTCTCCCCAAGCATTTAGGAGAGAAGTCTTTTTTCATAGTCTCTTCAAGACCCAGAAAATCAAGGAAATGGTCAATGATCATGTCCGAGAGGCACGTGGCCATCCCTTTCTTGCTTACTCGACAGCCCAAATGAGGCCTCTCATTTGAAACGCTTTTGTGGAATTTGGAACGAGTAACCCTACCAGAGGCAATGCAGGTTACAGCTTTGCAAGCATACAAAACATTTTTCAAAGTTTACCAAAAAAACAATTCAGTTTTTGAATTTTTTACCATTTTTTATTTTACTATTTATCGTGGTCCATTTGATAGCTCGAGCGTATACTCCAAGTCCAACTGGTTTCATATTTATTATTTTTCTCCTCCTAATTTATTATTTTCAATTTTCAATATACAGTAGATGTACTCCTTTTCAAAAAGTGCAACTGGTTTTACTATGTTCTTTTATCTCACGATTATGCTTCATTTCTTTGTTTTCTATAAACTTTTGTATACCCTTATATATTGCCATCAGCAAAAGTTTTTGCTTTAGTAATTGAAGCATAGTAGAAGAAAGGAATACGACAAAAGCTCTTTCGTGGCACAAGGAAAACGGAAACACACATGCCTAGCCAAAATAATAACGGATAGAGAGCAACTAACTAAAGAACTTTGCAGAGCCCCAAAAGATCACTTTTGTGGGCTGAGAGCATGCCAAGTGGTGTGTTTAGCCGCCACATGTTGTGTGCTAGACGGTTCATTTGAATTTTTTATTTTATTTTTTGTACATGCTTTCGAATTTTATATGGGTTTTTTTATTTTCATTGTATGCCTGGTTTTCCCTAGGATTTGGAGAAAAGAAAATGCAAAAAAAATGAAAAAATAATTTGTGCTTCCACAATAAGCACATGTTTGCTTTTCGTGAAGGCATAGATTTGCTTCTCAACAAGTGTAAAACATTATTATTTTTGCATGTTTTTCTTTTTGCTTCTCTCAGAGGCTGATATGTTTCAAACATATTTATAATTTTGATTGTTTCATGTTATTATCATAGCACTTTACATACTTTTGACATCAATTTACATTATTTTTATTTGACTAACTTATTAATCCAGCCACAAATGTCAGTTCATGTTTCTAATATTTTTGGTTTTTTTTTGGTGAAAATTTCACGAAGCGGAATGACCTGAAATTTTTTTGTGATTTTTTTATAGAATAGAGGACTCACGTAGCCAGGAGATGGAGGCCAGGGAGCTATGAGTGCTCCACAATGGCAGGAGGCATGGGTAGGCCCCTACCTGCTGGGGAGGGGGGCGTGACTAGTCCCTAAGACGGTTGGAGCACTTCTTTCACCGCAAGAAAGTTATTTTTATGGAAAGAATCATGTAATAAAATCAAACCGATCGGAGTTACAGATCTTCGGATATTAAAGAAATGATGGTCGGCCTCAGAAACATTATCAAAAACAGACAGAAACAAAAAGCAAAGACATCCAATCTCGGAGGGCGATGGAGTATGCAGATTTATGTGGTTGGGCATAAAACTAAACTTGTACTGCCTTTTCTACACTATATTGTGTATATATAATCTTTGAACCGTCTAGCGATGTTTTTGACATGTTAGGTCCCAAAAGAATACATTGGGACCACAAAGTTATGTTTGTCCAATGAAGAAGCTATATTTGCTCCCAAAATAAACAAATAGTTGGAGCTCCATAATATCTACTGAATTATACTACCAGTTCCCAGCTTCAACTCCTCATCTGAAACACATAATACATTTACACGTATTCTATACGAAACCAATTGATTTAGTATAGTTTCACTGGCAAAACTGTACAACAGTAATCAGACCAAAATCAGAATACCTCTCACAGAAAAAAAGAATGTGATGAAATGCATGAAGCAATAAAAATGTTCAGACCCACATCTTTTATGCGACGTCCAGAGACAAGACAAAGTCTATCTATTGATACACGAGCAAGTAAGATAGTCGGCCATCTTTTATGCGACCCCGACCCAGTCAAAATATTTTTTTCCTTCTTACTCACTATATGCATGATTGTGTGGGCAGTTTTTTCTAATCAATCCGCAAAAAATTGTTCCTACACATCAGCCCGCAAAAATAGTTCGTCCTGTCTTTATCCTATGAATCTTTCTAAGTTTCTTACTTGGCACAATTTCAAAAATATACCTACATGCAAGAAGTGAATATTACAAAGTTACCTGCAATTACACAATAATATACTAAGCCATCGGGAAGAAGATCTAGCTACCTTCAATGGTAAACAACAACAATAACTCACATTGTCTCTCTGCAATAAGTACATGCATATTGAGGTGAAATAAAATTAGCACAGTATGAATAAAGCTATGAATATTTAGCACACTAGTCCCGTAGGAATTTCGTTGGGATGTAGGATTCTTATGTTTTAAATGGCACCAAAGAAAAGTTTCCTATAGGAATCCTACCCTTATGGCCTCTTTTATTGACTAACCAGCAGTAGCCCTGCTTTGCATTAAGAAGAGAGAGAGGTCGTATTTAACACTGGAAAACAAAGGAATTCTACTAAGAAGTTTGAGGAAGACCTTCAAATGGAGTAAAATGAATCCTATGGGAAAAATCCTAAGGATTCCAATCTTGTAAATCAAACGATCACCATAGAACTTTTTTCTAAGAATTTAATTTCTCCAATAATTCTATGGAATTTCTTTTGAATGAAAGGAGCCCTGCAATTTCTAGTTTTTCCTTTGTTCCAAACAGCCTCCAATAATTGTCGTGCGTTCAATGAAGATCTGATGTACCTGAGATTGTTTCTAAGAACATCTCCAATAGAAGATATAAATTTGGAGATGTAAAAAGGGTGTTGTATAATTTACATCATAAAAAAGTCCCAACTCCAACGGATGATGTATATTTGGTGATGTAAAACTAGTGCTCCAGCAGATGATGTAAATACATGATGTAAAATTCGCTCAACTACTACATCATTTCAAACATAATTTAAACATAGCAAGTCTGCTTGAAACAAACATAGTTCTTAAAAGTAATTAAACATAGTTCAAACTACTACTACTCCGAGTCTACTTCAACTTCATAAATGCAGCGAGCTCTAATCGAGCGGCGATCGAAGTTTCAAATGCAGCGAGGCGGGCCGGTAGAGCTCGAATTGAGCGGCGGCCGAGGTTCAAATGCAAAGAGGGCGGGCCAACGCAGCTAATCAAAGCGGGCGCCAAGCTTCAAATGAGGCGAGGGAGGCGGGCTCGAATCGGGCGGCGTGGAAAAGGGTGGATGAGGCCAATTTGTAAGCGGGCGGCCAAAATGCGGCGGAATCGACGCTGGCCACTTTACATATGGTTTTACATCTTCAAATGTTGGTGATGATATTTTATCTCCAAGTGTTGTATTTTATATCACTCAGTGCAGGTGATGTAAAATTCTATACAACTTCTTGGAGCAGCGTTCCGTGGTCTTGATGTAAAATATTCGTTTTCAAATATTTGTCTTTAGAGATTTCAAATGGACTATCATATACCGATGTATATAGACATATTTTGAGTGTAGATCCACTCATTTTGGTTCAGATGTAGTCACTGTTGAAATCTGTAGAAAGACAAATGTTTAGGAACGGAGAGAGCAGTTATTTATAATCTACATATATGCTCTAAGAATTTGACCCTAGATGTATATTGGGTTTTTCCTTATATGGCTGCTCTAACGTCAGCTAGTTCGGCACGGTAAGCAAGATGAAGCAGTATCGGCCCCACGACCACCAGTCCACCACGCCAGAGAATACGCCCAGTGCTGAAGCGTAGCAGATGCCGAGAACACGCCACGGACGGCAGAGACATAACCCCAAGTCCCCAACAAACCCGAAGGAGCGAAGCATGGGGACGCAAGCGGCGCCGGCGGCCAGCGAGATCGCGGCGGTGGGTGGATCGGCGCGGGCCAGATGGGCTCGGGCATCGCCCAGCTCGCCGCCGCCGCCGGCTGCGGCGTCTTCCTCCTCGACTCCGACCCCGCGGCCCTCTCCCGCGCCGTCGCCTCCATCTCCTCCTCCTCGGCCGCCTCGTCTCCAAGGGCCAGCTCTCCCAGGTGAGGACCTGATCCCTCGCCTCCCCCGCCTCGCAAATTAGGGCTAAGGTGACGCCGTTCGTTGACATTTTAGTCTCGCCTGGTCACAGGCTGCGTGCGATGATTCCGTCAAGCGGGTAAAGTGCGTCTCCGATGTGGAAGAGCTGCGGGGCGTGGATCTGGTGATTGAGGCCATCGTCGAGTCCGAAGACGTCAAGAAGAAGCTGTTCGTGGAGCTGGACAGGATCACCAAACCTTCTGCCATTCTTGCCTCCAACACCAGCTCCATTTCTATAACCCGGCTCGCCTCTGCTACCAGCCGCCCCTCTCAGGTGACCACCAATCTGGCTTATCTCTCAGCAGTCGCTTTTAGCTACACCAGTTGCTTGCTTGTCCGGAATTTACATAGGACAGTGATGCAGACCTTATCAGTTGCAAGTGGGCGGCAGTTTGTGAATTATAATGACCCCATTTGTTATGTTGGCGGCTAGATTTGCCTCTGTCGTGCATGCTATTACATAGGATTGCATACTCTACAACTTCCGAACATGTCTCAAGGCACTCCTGTAGTTTCTTAATTTTATCAATCCTCTGGTTTTCATGTCCTTATTGTTTTCGGAGCGCTCTCCTTGATTATAAGAAGTTGAAGAGATTTCCATGTTACAGGTGATAGGCATGCACTTTTTAACCCTCCTCCTATAATGAAGCTGGTTGAAATAATACGAGGAGCTGATACATCAGAAGAGGTTTTCTCAAGTTAAATCTTTTCTGAAAGGTAAGTGAAAGCATCATATTGCCCTGCCTAAGCTCACTTTAACATAGCCTTAAATGTGATATTGTTTCATGCGACACTATAGCAACTCTGAAGTGGAACCTACTTATGTAACTGGTTGTTGTTTAGATATAAGTTCTAGCGAGAACAAGCATTCTGTAAACAAAAACGGACCACTTCCTATTGTTAATGTATTCGTTGAGAACACAACAAACTTGCTATACTCTGGAGCTCAGGTAAACTTTAGGTCCAAGTTGGTTTTTACCTGGTAACCTAGCATGTTCATTGGAAAGTAAATGTGTCTTGCCTTTGAAAGACCTCATTTGGCCTGTTTAGTTTTTGGTGTGAACAATATTTTTAGCCCCAAGGAGAACTACCAGCTACCTACTAAACCACATAAAATTTGTGCCACATACATGATGGATGCATTAGCAGTTTAGCACAGATCTGAGACTGATATAATTGGTTCGGCCAAGCTGGCTCAAGACTAATTTGCCTTTTAACCATGAAGCTGTCTAATGATTTTGATCTTTGCAGGATTGGGAAGACCGTTATATGCTCACAAGATTACCCCGGCTTCATTGTAAACCGCATCCTAATGCCGATGATTAATGAAGCATTTTGGGCACTTTTACACGGGGTAGCAACCAAAGAGGACATCGACACAGGGATGAAGCTCGGCACAAATCATCCAATGGGCCCTCTGCAGCTTGCTGACTTCATAGGGTTAGATGTTTGCCTTTCAGTACTTAGGGTGCTCCACAACGGACTAGGAGATAACAGTACAGCCCTTGCCCTCTGCTGGTCCAATATGTCGATGCCGGACGACTTGGAAAGAAGCGCGGACTAGGTGTATACTCTACAGGAGAAGCTCTTCATCCCTTAAACCCAAGTCATCTCTGTAAACATATATGTGCGGCTGTTGAGCAAGGAAATGAAGTTGTGTATGTACTCTGTATATCACTGGAAGAAAACAAAAAGACAAAAGGTGGTACTTGTGGTCACTAAGCATCGGAATAACAGGCTTACGCGGGCTTGGTTTTGTAGGATTATCAAATAAGCTTATCTAAGACATGTAATGCCATGTGAAACTTTTACATGTAAAAATCATGAAATTTACATACTTGGATACCTGAAAATCCATGCCTGGGCTGTTCCAGACTCTATGCTGACTGGCATACTAT
Source organism: Aegilops speltoides (assembly GCA_021437245.1). NCBI lineage: Eukaryota > Viridiplantae > Streptophyta > Magnoliopsida > Poales > Poaceae > Aegilops > Aegilops speltoides. The sequence goes on along the minus strand of JAHHZJ010001475.1, from coordinate 681 downwards.
GCAGTTTCAAACGTTACAGTCTTACAAGTTACAATGAGCAGATTGGCAGCTCCAGAAATGACCCCTACGCTGTTGGAGCGTGCAGCAGCAGCCGTGCTGTTCAAGCACAACAGCAGATCAGCAAAATAAATGCACTTCTGTTGATCGTCACCAGAGAAAGACATCACGACCTTGAAACAAAAGAAGCTGCTGAACACGAACGATATCAAGTTCTTTTTACGCGCACATCATATTCCCCTCCATATTCAGCTCAATAAGGAACGGAATTTTTTCTGTGGTTCAAATAAAAGAATCCAATGAGTTCTCCAACCAACGCGTGTCAGTTGGTACAATGTATACATATCACTGTGCTATGCTCTAGGTGAGACTGGGCCGTCACACGGATCAAACTTCACAATCGTTCTCGCATCAGGGAGCAAAGGGTGCTTAATTGGTCTGTGTCCTTTCTTGTACCAATAATTGATAATGTACGCTTCCAGCTTTCTAACCTGAGGAAGCAACACAAGGTCAGAACCAACTTGAGACTGCAAAATATCTACGAAAAACTAGCACAAGCAAGCCACATACTTGAAGCTGTTAAGGGACAGGAGAGACATAAAAGATTACACGGGCTGTGCGTGACTATAGACAATTGGCCTATATAAGATGGGCATCATATCTATACTATCTATATGGTGTGCC
>JAHHZJ010001474.1:0-91535 GCA_021437245.1 Aegilops speltoides | reverse complement strand
TTTAAACAGTTTTTTCAATGGTCTGGAAATGCCAAAATTTTGACCTTTTCTTTTGCACAAGTCAAAATATTATGTTTCTCCCTAAACTTTTACATATAAGGGCATCTTCAAAGCTGACCCTCAAAATGCCCGCATACATCTGGACCGAGTTGTCTAGACATAGTTTGTCGTCCAATGCGGTAACCCGTCTAGCCGCGGCCATGGGGCCGCAAGCCAGGGCCGAGTGGGCCACGAGCAGGGGATGTGTGGGCCCCATGGGCACCATTTCCACCATGAAAGTGCCATTGCTATCTTTTCACAACCTACAGTTACCACCATGAAATGATATATTATGCTCTGGTAGAAATATTATAACCAAACAAATCCCAGACAAAAATTTCGTCCAATGCTCCCTTCCTTTTTTCAAGTTTTTGTCGAGGAACTCTATCACTTGTTTAATTTTGGTTTCATGCTCAATTTAGTGCTAAGATGAGTCTAGTCACTCTCTCGTTTGTTAAGTGGCCTCTCACAGACCACTTTCTCAATGGTATGTATAAAAAAACTATCCCAAGATATTTATCGTATGAAGCCAATTTTGTCAGACTTTTATCCCTCTGAGAGAATTTTAGTCTATGATAATGTAGAGAACTTGTTTTTTTTTAAATGCTGGCAGTAGGAGAGGCTCCTACTGAAAAGAAGCATAACAGTTTGGAGGGTATTACAAGATAGAGAGGGGGTGGGTTAGGGGAGGACACACACTACTGTGATTAAAAGTGAGCATGGGTGGTTATACTTAAAGGATAGAGATCAATTCATCTACCAATCAGACAATAGCCACTAGGGCTCTAATAAACGGGTGCGGGGACTCTTTTGTACGATGCACCATTATATCCATGTCACTTTTGAATCTTTCCTTCCAAGAGTCTAGGGAGCGCACCCCCCCTAAAGTGCTTGTTATTCCTTTCTTTCCAAATCCCCCACACCGCCATGGTCAATATCTCCATAAACAACAGCCCATTCCAGGATGCTTTCCCACCATGCAAAAGATCAAGCTTGCAATGAGAGTCTCGCCAGCTCACGCCAATCATGTTCTAGCATCGACTCATGAAGGGGCATCGAAAGAAAAGATGAGCCATAGTCTCCTCTAGCGGCGAGGTTTACAGTCTGCCAGCAACAACAACAACCATGCAAAAACCTTCCATTTGTTTGTGCATCTGGATTTCCAGACCCATGAGAAAGCTTCATCCACTTGCATGTCTCTGAAACAAAATTTGTAGTATTCACCGGCCTTAAACCCACTGATGCCTTCGTTGTCCCAAACACACAACCACGTGTCCTCCAGATTGCACCCCAGATCAATCCCAATTGTTGGCGTTTGTATTGGACTGATCTCCATCTCTAGCCTGGAGGGAGAGCGCAGGTGAAATGTCTTGCCAATGGTGGTAGAGGTTAAGAGTTTCTGCATCGACACGTCTTCAATTTTTAGCAAAGGAGAAGGCTCTTGGGTGGGAGTCCTGAAGAAGCTATTCACTCCACAAATCCTTCCAAAAGAGGGTGGTGTTGCCATCTCCAATTTTGATACAAGTCACACCTCTGAAGATGTCTGAAAGTTGTATTAGGTCTCGCCACCAGAACAAACCACACTGCTCGGAGGCATGGGGTATATCTCTAGAGTAGTATGAGTTCCAGACCAAGTTCACCCATGGGACATCTAGACTGTTATAAAATTTAAAGAGTTTTTTCAGGAGCAATCCTTGATTCTGAATTTTCAGGTTAACTATGCCCAATCCTCCCTTTGATTTTGGTCTGCATACAAGTTCCCAGGTAGCAAGCAAGGTACTCTTCGGACCATCCTTAGTGTGTTTGTTCCAGAAGCAATGTCTGCATATCTTATCTATATGTTCCACAATTTGGAGGGATCTTAATGGAGCACATGGCACACACCATTAGCGAGGGCACCACCGAGTTAACAAAGGTGAGCTTCGATCCATAGTCAAGGAGATTGGCAGCCACCGAGATCCTCCTTTCCACAGACGCCACAAGGGGCATGAGATCGAGGATTTGTGGTGCCAAATGGTAGCCCTAAGTACGTGAATGGCATTTTCCCAATCATGCATCCAAACAGATCAAAAAACTCTTGCACGTCGTTGGCTGAGAGGTTTATCGATATCAATGTAGAGTACTTGTCTCCGGGACCATGCTCAACACAAAAGTCCCTTTTAGAAATACTAATCATTCTAGTATCAAGTGCATCCTAGGTTCTTGAACATAATATACCGGGCTAAAATGAATAATTGATGTCACCAGAAATATAAACATCATGACCTTCTTCAGCAATATTACCATCATCAGCTTTGTCGGCAATATTACTATCACTGCCTTCATTCATTTCAATAACGCGAGCCTCAACCTCTATTGCAACATCACCATGACCATCATTAACATAGCAGTTTTTGATTTTCAAAATTTGTTTGAGATTCTTTCACAACAAATCTATCACGAACACCCTTTTGGGTTTAAATGGTTGCTTCTAGTCTTTATCACTTCTTACACTTTTCAGCACCAGAATCATACTTCCTATTTCTATGATACATCATTCTTCCTGTTTTATAAACCAAAAAAGTGTATTGTGGATGATTCAAACACTACAAGAATTATAGGCTTATCAAGACAATAAAATAGAGGACATTGGAGTCTTGAATTTTGATTGAGCAACTATCTTGAAACTCTTTGATACGCGGCTTCTTGAGCAACTAGCCAACTATCTTCCAAAGACAATTTGACTGCAAATCAATTAGTATAGATCAACTAATTACTTAATAAGTATCACCACAAATTTAGCTGCCGCAATCTACACAACGCTGACAACACCTAGATAAGTTACAATGGCAATTACGGAAACAATAAATTTATCTATTGATAGAATGATAAATCAGTCAATCGGTATCGACTTAGAGTTACAAGTTTTTTTTTTGCGAAAAACTTAGAGTTACAAGTTAACTTTCCTCTTTCTGCCCCTCTAACTTGTGTGATAGTGAATTGCAGAATTTGTGATGATGTGATGGCTTTGGAAATTGTGATGGTCGAGCATCGGGGTATACTACATTGGAGCTAACAACATAACAAAGAAACGATGGAACGAATAGAAGATGAGAAGAGGGGAGAGAGAGAGAGAGGCTAGGAGCGGGGTCCTGGGACGCGTAACATAATCTGGCAACGCATGAGGCCTCCATGAATGCATGGTGAGCACTCGAGTAAATCAAGGAGTCACGAATATGCTATGACTTTTTGTTGGAAATATGCCCTAGAGGCAATAATAAAATGGTCATTATCATATTTCCTTGTTCATGATAATTGTCTATTGTTCATGCTATAATTATATTGATCGAAAACCGTAATACATGTGTGAATACATCGACCACACCATGTCCCTAGTGAGCCTCTAGTTGACTAGCTCGTTGATCAACAGATGGTCATGGTTTCCTGACTATGGACATTGGATGTCATTGATAACGGGATCACATCATTAGGAGAATGATGTGATGGACAAGACCCAATCCTAAGCATAGCACAAGATCGTGTAGTTCGTTTGCTAGAGCTTTTCTAATGTCAAGTATCATTTCCTTAGACCATGAGATTGTGTAACTCCCGGATACCGTAGGAGTGCTTTGGGTGTACCAAACGTCACAACATAACTGGGTGACTATAAAGGTGCTCTACAGGTATCTCCGAAAGTGTCTGTTGGGTTGGCACGAATCGAGACTGGGATTTGTCACTCCGTGTGACGGAGAGGTATCTCTGGGCCCACTCGGTAATGCATCATCATAATGAGCTCAATGTGACCAAGTAGTTGGTCACGGGATCATGCATTACGGAATGAGTAAAGTGACTTGCCGGTAATGAGATTGAATGAGGTATTGGGATACCGACGATCGAATCTCGGGCAAGTAACGTACCGATTAACAAAGGGAATTGTATACGGGATTGATTGAATCCTCGACATCATGGTTCGTCCAATGAGATTATCGTGGAGCATGTGGGAGCCAACATGGGTATCCAGATCCCGCTATTAGTTATTGACCGGAGAGTTGTCTCGGTCATGTCTACGTGTCTCCCGAACCCGTAGGGTCTACACTTAAGGTTTAGTGACGCTAGAGTTGTAGAGATATTAGTATGCGGTTAACCTAAAGTTGTTCGGAGTGCCGGATGAGACCCCGGACGTCATGGGGAGTTCCGGAATGGTCTGGAGGTAAAGATTTATATATAGGAAGTCCAGTTTCGGCCACCGGGAAAGTTTCAGGGGTCACCGGTATTGTACCGGGACCACCGGAAGGGTCCCGGGGGTCCACCGGGTGGGGCCACCTATCCCGGAGGGCCCCATGGGCTGAAGTGGCGTGGGAACCAGCCCCTGGTGGGCTGGTGCACCCCACCAAAGGGCCCAAGGCGCCTAGGGTTAGAAACCCTAGGGGGCTCCCCCCCGAGGGGGCATGCGCCCCCCTGGTTGGAAACCCTAAGGGGGCCGTTGCCCCAGGGGGAACGCCCCCCCTCTAGATGGGATCTCCAAGGGGGCATGCGCCCCCCTAACCCCTATATATAGTGGAGGGGAGGGAGGGCAGCCACACCCTAAGCCCTGGCGCCTCCCTCTCCCTCCCGTGACACCTCTTCCTCCTCCAGTAGCGCTTGGCGAAGCCCTGCTGGAATCCCGCTGCTTCCACCACCACGCCGTCGTGCTACTGGATCTCCATCAACTTCTCCTTCCCCCTTGCTGGATCAAGAAGGAGGAGACTTCTCTTCTCCGTACGTGTGTTGAACGCGGAGGTGCCTTCCGTTCGGCGCTAGGATCATCGATGATTTGGATCACGACGAGTACGACTCCATCAACCCCGTTCTCTTGAATGCTTCCGCTCGCGATCTACAAGGGTATGTAGATGTACTCCTCTCTCTCGTTGCTAGATGACTCCATAGCTTGATCTTGGTGATGCGTAGAAAATTTTAAATTTCTGGTACGATCCCCAACACTTTTAGCACGATCAAACAGAATCTCAAACGGCGTGCATGTAGGGATAGTCACTTTCGAGCATGGGCACACTGAGCCCATTCTGTTTGTAGTTAAAAATTATTTATTTTATGGCTAAGAAACCCAATTTTTTTCTACAGGCATATAGATGTGTAGTATATTTGCACAAAGTTTCATCAACATAAGTGTTTATATGTGAGATACAAAAAAGACAAATACATGCACAAAAATGGGATTGCTTTTCTGGCAGAATTTTGTCTTTCTTAGTGTTGTACTATTATGTATAATACATCATATTATTCAACGAAATTAACACGTATGTTTTTTTTGTTTTTTTAGAAAAGGAGGTTAAAACCCTCGGGCTTTGCATCAATCGATACATACATCCATCTTTATTAGTTATTCAACAAAGTTCTCACAAGAACATACATCAAGCCACCCGAAGCCACCACTCACACTTACAAACTTGATAATGCGAGTGCTCTCACTCCCCCATATCTAAAACTGGCGTCGTCGCCAATCCATCCACATAACGTATCAGAACCTACAGTCGATGCAACAAATCTAAAGCGTACACCACATGCATACACTTTAGAAGCCACATCATCATCGAACCACTGGCCCATCTTTAGGAAAGAGATCCACATCATCCTTGCCAGTATGACCATCCTTCGAATCCACCACGGTGTCCAACAACACCACCTCCGTGCGTGCAAACTGCTGAGCACACCGCGGTCGCTGCCGGTACACCGCAGCACCATGCCACCTACCACCAGCCGACACATGTTGAAGTCTTTGGAAGATCTGTCATGCGTGGCACCTACCGAACAAGTTTGACACAGCGTAGCACCTGTCGGTCAGGCATGACTTGACATCTCCATCAAGGCTCCGTGCAAGATGAAGCCTCTCCACCTCCCGCCCTTGTCTTCTAGCACTGCTCCACAAACGATGCTCCCAAGAGAGAAACGACACCGCAGTGCCGCCATCCTCCGATCTGGAAGACCAGATCCTAGGGTTTCCCCCGGAGCAGCACGAGTAGGTCGACAATAGTTACACGACGATTCCTTCATCAAGGTAACGACACAGAACGCCGCCGTCGCCTGTCGTCGGCTCGGTTTTCATCGGCAACTATGTCTCCCCGACTCATAGCCGGTACTAGGTGACTGATCTTGAGATCCGGTAAACCAGTCTCAGGCCAACCACATCCAACAGAGTAGACGAGTACCAGATCCGCCGCCGCATAGAGCAAGGCACAACAACCTGCCACTGACCGGAGGCCACACCCGCATGCTACTAGCCCTCCACGGCGCCCCTCCACGCCGGCGCTACCAAGTCAGACTGGACGACCTAGCTGAGGGAGTCCAGGATTAAGGGGTCCTCGGACAGCTGGACTATTAACATGGGCCAGACTGTTGGGCTATGAAGATACAAGACAGAAGACTTCTTCCCGTGTCCGGATGGGACTCTCCTTTGCGTGGATGGCAAGCTTGGCGATTCGGATGTGTAGATTCCTTTCTCTGTAACCGACTTTGTATAACCCTAATCCCCTCCGATGTCTATATAAACTGGAGGGATTAGTCTGTAGAGGCAATCATAATCATAGGCTAGACTTCTAGGGTTTTAGCCATTACGATCTCGTGGTAGATCAACTCTTGTAATACTCATATTCATCAAGATCAATTAAGCAGGAAGTAGGGTATTACCTCCGTAGAGAGGGCCTGAACCTGGGAAAACATTGTGTCCCCCACCTCCTATTACCATTAGCCTTAGACGCACAGTCCAGGACCCCCTACCCGAGATCCGCAGGTTTTGACACCGACATTGGTGCTTTCATTGAGAGTTCCGCTGTGACATCGAAGATAGGATTAATGGCTCTCCTTGTTATCAAGGACAACATCACCTCCGGAGGAGCCCAGGCCTCAGGCCAAACCCTCCGGCTGGGCGGCTTCACTACGACCGCCCGTTCGACCGTCGGGCCGACGATGACTTCTCGGGTCATCAAAAATCGCTTTCGCGTCAGCTCAGAATACTCCGAACAGATGGATCCGGCGGAGTTGTCATCTTTAAACGAACTCCTTGATTGCATCGCCGCCTTGGGAGTCGCTATGGACTACGATTGGATTGGGCTTAAACCCGGTCAGAGAGAAATTGAATCTCTGCCGATCACCCATCAGATAGCGGTAATGGAGGAGCAATACGACAACTCTTCCTCTATATTGAGGACGGACTATGTTCGAATTTCCGAGCTCACAGAGCCGGATACCTGCCCATGAGAAGACATACCTCGTACTCCGAACCTAGAGTAGGACTGTGTGCCTGAAAATAGGTTCCCACTCGTCATTAAGTTTTCTAGGTATAGAAACTTCCAAATTAAGTTTTTCATCATAAGATTGCATCAAGGCATCAACGATATGTTTGGTAAAAGCTTTATTTTGACTATAAGCATGAGGAGAATTAACAACGGATTGCAACAAGGAAATACAACATTCTAAAGAGCAATTATCATAATCAAATTCCTTGAAATCCAAGATAGTGGGTTCAATGCTATTTAAAGTCATGACCTCTCCAATCCTACTTTTACCAAATTTAGCATCAAGATCTAAAGACTCCGAATTCTTGGGACGCCTTTTAGGCAAAGTTGACTCATCATCAGTCCCATAAATATCATGATTCATATTGCAAAACAAAGATCTAATAGGAGACGCATCAATAACTTTAAGATCTTCATCATTATTTTCATGGAAACTAGAAGAACACGCTTTTATAAAGCTATCTTTCTTAGCACGCAATCTAGCGGTTCTTTCTTTGCACTCATCAATGGAAATTCTCATTACTTTGAAAGACTCATTGATATCATGCTTAGGAGAAGAAGATCTAAGTTTAAGAGAATCAACATCAAGCGAAAGTCTATCAACGTTCCTAGCCAAATCATCAACTTTGAGCAATTTTTCTTCAAGCAAAGCATTAAAATTCTTTTGAGAGATCATTAATTCTTTCACACTATTCTCAAAATCAGAAGGCATCTTATTAAAATTACCATAAGAAATATTGTAGGAATTTCCATAATTATTAGAGGAATTACTAGGGAACGGTCTAGCATTAAAGTTTCCTCTATAAGCATTGTTACCGAAACTATTCCTACGAACAAAATTCACATCCATAGATTCATTATTATTCTCAATCAAAGTAGAAAAATGCGTATCATTGGGATCAAGAGGAGTATTCCTAGTAGCAAACAATTTCATAAGTTCATCCATCTTTCCACTCTAAACATTGATTTATTCTATAGCATGCACTTTTTTGCTAGAAGATCTTTCGGTGTGCCATTGAGAATAATTAGCCATAATATTATCAAGAAGTTTTGTAGCATCTCCTAATGTGATTTCCATAAACGTGCCTCCCACAACCAAATCTAAGAGATTTCTAGAAGCAAAGTTCAAACTGGCATAAATTTTTTGTATGATCATCCATAAATTCAAACCATGAGTAGGGCAATTATGAATCATCAATTTCATTCTTTCCCAAGATTGGGCAACATGCTCATGATCAAGTTGTTTAAAATTCATAATATCGTTCCTAAGAGTGATAATCTTAGCGGGAGGAAAATACTTAGAGATAAAAGCATCTTTGCACTTGTTCCAAGAATCAATACTATTTTTAGGCAAAGACAAAAACCAAACTTTAGTACGATCTGTAAGTGAAAACAAAAATAACTTCAATTTAACAATATTATTATCCGTATCTTTCTTCTTTTGCATATCACACAAATCAACAAAGTTGTTTAGATGAGTAGCGGCATCTTCATTAGGAAGGCCGGCGAATTGATCTTTCATAACAAGATTCAGCAAAGCAGTATTGATTTCACAAGACTCAACATCATTAAGAGGAGCAATCGGAGTACTAAGGAAATCATTATTATTGGTATTAGAGAAATCACACAATTTGGTATTATCTTGCGCCATGGCAACAAGTAATCCAACACACAAGCAAACAGAAAAAGGCAAGCAAAAAGAGAGAGGAGGAGATTGGGAAAGAGAGGGCGAATAAAATGGCAAGGGTGAAGTGGGGGAGAGGAAAACGAGAGGCAAATGGCAAATAATGTAAATGCGAGGGAGATGAGTTTGTGATGGGTACTTGGTATGTCTTGACTTGAGCGAAGACCTCCCAACGGCGCCAGAAATCCTTCTTGCTACGTCTTGAGCTTGCGTTGGTTTTCCTTGAAGAGGAAAGGGTGATGCAGCAACAGTAGCGTAAATATTTCCCTCAATTTTTGAGAACCAAGGTACCAATCCAGTAGGAGGCTCCTCAAAAGTCCCACGCACCTACACAAACAAACAAAGAACTCGCAACCAACGCAATAAAGGGGTTGTCAATCCCTTCACGGACACTTGCATGAAAGTGAGATCGATAGAGATAGTATGATAAGATAAATATATTTTTGGTATTTTATAATATAGATACAAAAAGTAAAGATGCAAATAAAAGTAGATTGGGAGCAAATATGATAAGAGATAGACCCGGGGGCCATAGGTTTCACTAGTAACTTCTCTCAAGAAAGCACAAGTATTACGGTGGGTGAACAAATTACTGTCGAGCAATTGATAGAAAAGCGAATAATTATGAGATTATCTAGGCATGATCATGTATATAGGCATGACGTCCGCAACAAGTAGACCGACTCTTGCGTGCATCTACTACTATTACTCCACACATCGACCGACTCCTGCCTGCATCTAGAGTATTAAGTTCGTAAGAACTAACGCTTTGCTACGTCTCGAGCTTGCGTTGGTTTTCCCCGAAGAGGAGAGGATGATGCAGCACAATAGCGTAAGTATTTCCCTCAGTTTTTGAGAACCAAGGTATCAATCCAGTAGGAGGTCACGCACAAGTCCCTCGTTACCTGCACAAAACGATAGCTACTCGCAACCAACGCGATTAGGGGTTGTCAATCCCTTCACGGTCACTTACGAGAGTGAGATCTGATAGAGATAATATTTTTGGTATTTTTGGTATAAAGATGCAAAGTAAAAAGTAAAAGCAAAGCAAATAAATAAAGTGATGGAGATTAATATGATGAGAATAGACCCGGGGGCCATAGGTTTCACTAGTGGCTTCTCTCAAGAGCATAAGTATTCTACGGTGGGTGAACAAATTACTGTTGAGCAGTTGACAGAATTGAGCATAGTTATGAGGTTATCTAGGTATGATCATGTATATAGGCATCATGTTCGAGACAAGTAGACCGAAACGATTCTGCATCTACTACTATTACTCCACTCATCGACCGCTATCCAGCATGCATCTAGAGTATTAAGTTAAAAACAGAGTAATGCCTTAAGCAAGATAACATGATGTAGAGGAATAAATTCATGCAATATGATAAATACCCCATCTCGTTATCCTCGATGGCAACAATACAATATGTTCCTTGCAACCCTTTCTGTCACTGGGTAAGGACACCGCAAGATTGAACCCAAAGCCATGCACTTCTCCCATTGCAAGAACTACCAATCTAGTTGGCCAAACCAAACGGATAATTCGAAGAGACTTGAAAAGATAACTCAATCATACATAAAAGAATTCAGAGAAGATTCAAATATTATTCATAGATAAGCTGGATCATAAACCCACAATTCATCGGTCTCAACAAACACACCACAAAAAGAAGATTACATCGAATAGATCTCCACGAGAGACGGGGAGAACATTGTATTGAGATCCAAAAAGAGAGAATAAGCCATCTAGCTACTAGCTATGGACCCGAAAGTCTGAAGTAAACTACTCACACTTCATCAGAGGGCTATGGTGTTGATGTAGAAGCCCTCCGTGGTAGATGCCCTCTCCGGCGGAGCTCCGGAACAGGCACCAAGATGGGATCTCGTGGATACAGGAAGGTACGACTGTGGAATTAGGTTTTTGGCTCCGTCCGTGGTCTATTGGGGGTACGTAGGTATATATAGGAGGAACGAGTACGTCGGTGGAGCGTCAGGGGGCCCACGAGGTAGGGGGCGTGCCCAGGGGGGCGCCCTCCACCCTCGTGACCGCCTCTGGCGCTTCTTGGAGTAGGGTCCAAGTCTCCTGGATCACGTTCGGTGAGAATATCACGTTCCCGAAGGTTTCATTCCATTTGGACTCCGTTTGATATTTTGTTTCTTCGAAATACTGAAAAAGGCGAAAAACAGCAATTCTAGGCTGGGCCTCCGGTTAATAGGTTAGTCCCAAAAATAATATAAAAGTGGAAAATAAAGCCCATTATAGTCCAAAAAAATAGATAAAGTAGCATGGAGCAATAAAAAATTATAGATACGTTGGAGACGTATCAGGCATCCCCAAGCTTAATTCCTGCTCGTCCTCGAGTAGGTAAATGATAAAAAGAGATTTTTTGATGCGGAGTGATACTTTGGCATAATTTCAATGTAAGTCTTCTTAATCATGGTATGAATATTCAGTTCCAAAAGATTCAAGACAAAAGTTCATATTGACATAGAAATAATAATACTTCAAGCATATAATCAAAGTAATCATGTCTTCTCAAGATAGCACGGCAAAATAAAGTTCATCCCTACAAAATCATATAGTTAGGCTATGCTTCATTTTCGTCACACAAAGATGTTCCCAACTTCTATACCCCCGATGACAAGCCAAGCAATTGTTTCATACTTAAATAATCACAAACTTTTTCAACCTTCACGCAATACATGAGCGTGAGCCATGGATATAGCACTATGGGTGGAATAGAATAAGATGATGGGGATTGTGTGGAGAAGACAAAAAAGGAGAAAGTCTCACATCAACGAGGCTAATCAATGAGCTATGGAGATGCCCATCGATTGATGTTAATGCAAGGAGTAGGGATTGCCATGCAACGGATGCACTAGAGCTATGAATGCTCAACAAAAGAAAACTAGTGGGTGTGCATCCAACTTGCTTGCTCATGAAGACCTAGGGCATTTTGAGGAAGCCCATCGTAGGAATATACAAGCCAAGTTCTATAATGAAAAATTCCCACTAGTATGAACAAGACAACTTATGAGACTCACTATATGAAAAACATGGTGCTACTTTGAAGCACAATATATGAGACTCACTACATGAAGAACATGGTGCTACTTTGAAGCACAAGTGTGGAAAAAGAGATAGTAACATTGCCCCTTTTCTTTTTCTTTTTTTGGTGGGCTTCTTTGGCCCCTTTTTTATTTAGGCTTCTTTGGCCTTTCCTTTTTTTGTGTGGGGCAATGTTCTAATGATGATCATCACACTTTTATTTACTTACAACTCGATACTGGAACAAAGATATGACTCTATATGAATGCTTCCGGCGGTGTACCGGGATGTGCAATGATCTAGCGTAGCAATGACATAAAAAAACGGACAAGCCATGAAAACATCATGCTAGCTATCTTACGATCATGCAAAGCAATATGACAATGAATGCTCAAGTCATGAATATGATGATGATGGAAGTTGCATGGCATATATCTCGGAATGGCTATGGAAATGCCATGATAGGTAGGTATGGTGGCTGTTTTGAGGAAGATATAATGAGGCTTATGTGTGATAGGGTGTATCGTATCACGGGGTTTGGATGCACCGTCGAAGTTTGCACCACTCTCGAGGTGAGAAAGGGCAATGCACGGCATCAAGAGGCTAGCAAAGGCGGAAAGGTGAGAGTGCGTATAATCCATGGACTCACATTAGTCATAAAGAACTCATATACTTATTGCAAAAGTTTATTAGTCCTCGAAGCAAAGTACTACTATGCATGCCCCTCGGGGGATAGATTGGTAGGAAAAGACCATCGCTCGTCCCCGACCGCCACTCATAAGGAAGACAATCAAAGAAACACCCCATGCTTCAAATTTGTCACACAACGGTTACCATACGTGCATGCTACGAGACTTGCAAACCTCAACACAAGTGTCTCTACAATCCACAACCACCCACTACCATAACTCTAATATCACCATCTTTATATCGCAAAACTATTGCAAGGAATCAAACATATCATATTCAGCGACCTACAAGTTTATGTAGGATTTTATGACTAACCATGTGAATGACAAATTCCTGTCATCTGTCTAAATAGATATAAGTGAAGCAAGAGAATTTAATTCTTTCTACAAAAGATATGCCCACGCTCTAACAAATATAAGAGAAGCAAAAGAGCATTCTACAAATGGCGGTTTTCTATGTAAAGAGAAACAGGCAATCCAACTTCAAATGATATAAGTGAAGCACATGAAGCATTCTATAAAGCCACACTCAAAAGATTTAAGTGAAGTGCAATGAGCATTCTATAAATCAACCAAGTATTATCTCATACCAGCATGGTGCATAAAAGAAAAATGAAAACTAAATGCAAAAGATGCTCCAAGACTTGCACATAATGCACGAACGAAATGAATTCGAAAACATACCGATACTTGTTGAAGAAAGAGGGGATGCCTCCCCAGCATCCCCAAGCTTAGACGCTTGAGTCTCCTTGAATATTTACTTGGGGTGCCTCGGGCATCCCCAAGCTTGAGCTCTTGCCTCTCTTCCTTCTTCTCACATCGAAACATCCTCAATTAGACACTACATCCACACAAAACTTCAACAGAAAACTCGGTAAGATCCGTTAGTATAATAAAGCAAATCACCACTCTAAGTACTGTTGCAAACCAATTCATATTTTTTTTTTGCATTGTGTCTACTGTAATATAACTTTTTCATGGCTTAATCCACTGATATAAATTGATAGATTCATCAAAACAAGCAAACTATGCATCAAAAACAGAATCTGTCAAAAACAGAATAGTCTGTAGCAATCTGAACATCCACCATATTTCTGGTACCCCACAAATTCTACCAAAATTAGGAAAAATAAACAAGTTGTACATAAATACAGTGCAAAATGAATCAGAACCATTTGACGTTCCAGTTAAAAATGTAAAATCGCGCACTACAGCCAAAGTTTCCGTCCTGCACCGTACAAACCAACAAGCATTGTAAACATCCTAAAGGCAAACCTTGGCACATATTTTTATAATACAATGTAATTGTACAAGGGGAAAATTATTTTTGTTGAAAAGTTTCTGTAATCAAGATTCACAAAGTTTCCGTGAGCATGAACAAAGTTCAAGGAGCTCTCCCACTTCAACAATGCTTGTCTTTCTTACTTTCACTTTCCTTTTTGAAAAGTTTTTAGGTTCCACTCTTTATTTTTTGTTTTTAAACTATATGAAAGCACTCAACAGAAATAAATGAATCTCTAAAACTTCCGGGTTGTCTCCCTGGCAGCGCTTTCTTTAAAGCCATTAAGCTAGGCATATAGTGCTCAAGTAATGAATCCACCCGGATCCCAAGGTATATCAAAGCCAATTTTAATTAGCAATGGTTTGTAATTTAGCAGTGAGCACAAAGTAACATATATCATGCAACAACGAAGTCTAACTATCTTCCTATGCATCGGCATGTCATAAAAGAACAATTCATGCACACATAGTAAAGGCCAATGCATAGTATAAGCAGTTTCTTGCAATTCTATCGTATTGGAAACATAGAGAGGTGGAGAAATAGTTCCTCTCTCATGATAATTGCAAGTAGGAGCAGCAAGCACATGCATATTACATTTATCAAAATCATCATGTTCAATGGTAAAAGGCAACCCATCAATATAATCCTTAATAAGTGCAAGCTTCTCCGATATAGTGTAGTCAGGAGAATTCAAAAAGATAATAGGACTATCATGCGTGGGTGCAATAGCAACAATTTCATGTTTAACATAAGGAACTATAGCAAGTTCATCTCCATAAGCATCATTCATATTGGCTCTTGGCCACAAGCATAGCAAGCATCATCAAAAAGGGATATTTCAAGAGAATCAATGGGATCATAGCAATCATCATAGCAGTCATCCTTCGGTAAGCACGACGGGGAATTAAACAATGTATGAGTTGAAGAGTTACTCTCATTAGAAGGTGGGCACGGGTGATCAATCCGCTCTTCCTCCTTTTGTTCTTCGCTCTCCTCATCATCTTTTTCATCCAATGAGCTCATAGTTTCATCAATTTCTTCTTCCATAGATTCCTGCAAAATATTAGTCTCTTCTTGGACAGCAGAGACTTTCTTAATAAGTCTATTAATTTCATAATTATATTTATAATTCTCATAGCAATATTTGAGGATAGCTAAATTTTTAGATCAATAAACAGCATCATCAAAAACCTCAAACTCTTTAAACATAGCTTCAATTTCATAAGCACCCATAAAAGAAACAAATTCTTCTATTTGTTCCACATCATAGTAATCATATATACCATTAGCATAAGAAGCTAAGGTTTTATTATCATTAAATTTGCATTAAAAGGGAAGATGCGGAGAATTCATCCTAGAGCAACAAGTATAATCATATTCCACGCATAGTTGCCAAGCATACCACTTCAATATATGAATTTCATCCCATAATAGTTTCCCTTTTTGTGTTGAGCGATAATCCCTAAAGTATTCACGTTGATCCAACGTTACTCCCATTATAAAGTTGAATGGGGTTTTCTCAGGATTATCAAAGTAGTACAAAATATTTCTCTCATGATGAGAATCGAGGGTTTTAGGAGTTACCCCATCCTCATGAGTAGCAAGTACACCTATTGTTTTTGGTATTTTGTGTTCCATATCCATAACTAAAGATAGAGAACAACTAAGAACAGCAAATAAAAATTACTTAGTGATAAAGCAAACAAGCACACACGAGAATATTCACCCCACGCTATGACTCCCCGGCAACGGCGCCAGAACACCTTCTTGCTACGTCTCGAGCTTGCGTTGGTTTTCCCCGAAGAGAAGAGGATGATGCAACATAGTAGCGTAAGTATTTCCCTCAGTTTTGAGAACCAAGGTACCAATCCAGTAGGAGGTCACGCGCAAGTCCCTCGTACCTGCACAAAACGATGGCTACTTGCAACCAACGCGATTAGGGGTTGGCAATCCCTTCACGGTCACTTACGAGAGTGAGATCTGATAGAGATAATATTTTTGGTATTTTTGGTATAAAGATGCAAAGTAAAAAGTAAAAGCAAAGCAAATAAATAAAGTGATGGAGATTAATACGATGAGAATAGACCCGGGGGCCATAGGTTTCACTAGTGGCTTCTCTCAAGAGCATAAGTATTCTACAGTGAGTGAATAAATTACTGTTGAGCAATTGACAGAATTGAGCATAGTTATGAGGTTATCTAGGTATGATCATGTATATAGGCATCACGTCCGAGACAAGTAGACCGAAACGATTCTGCATCTACTACTATTACTCCACTCATCGACCGCTATCCAAAGATGCATCTAGAGTATTAAGTTAAAAACAGAGTAACGCCTTAAGCAAGATGACATGATGTAGAGGAATAAATTCATGCAATATGATAAATACCCCATCTTGTTATCCTCGATGGCAACAATACAATACGTGCCTTGCAACCCTTTCTGTCACTGGGTAAGGACACCGCAAGATTGAACCCAAAGCCATGCACTTCTCCCATTGCAAGAACTACCAATCTAGTTAGCCAAACCAAACGGATAATTCGAAGAGACTTGCAAAGACAACTCAATCATACATAAAAGAATTCAGAGAAGATTCAAATATTATTCATAGATAAGCTGGATCATAAACCCACAATTCATCGGTCTCAACAAACACACCGCAAAAATAAGATTACATCGAATAGATCTCCACGAGAGAGGGGGAGAACATTGTATTGAGATCCAAAAAGAGAGAAGAAGCCATCTAGCTACTAGCTATGGACCCGAAGGTCTGAAGTAAACTACTCACACTTCATCAGAGGGCTATGGTGTTGATGTAGAAACCCTCCGTGGTAGATGCCCTCTCCGGCGGAGCTCCAGAACAGGCCCCAAGATGGGACCTCGTGGATACAGGAAGGTACGGCGGTGGAATTAGGTTTTTGGCTCCGTCCTTGGTCTATTGGGGGTACGTGGTATATATAGAAGGAAGGAGTACGTCGGTGGAGCGTCAGGGGGGCCACGAGGTAGGGGGCGCGCCCTCCACCCTCGTGACCGCCTCTGGTGCTTCTTGGAGTAGGTTCCAAGTCTCCTGGATCACGTTCGGTGGGAAGATCACGTTCCCGAAGGTTTCGTTCCGTTTGGACTCCGTTTGATATTCTGTTTCTTGAAATATCAAAAAGGCAAAAACAGCAATTACGGGCTGGGCCTCCGGTTAATAGGTTAGTCCCAAAAATAATATAAAAGTGGAAAATAAAGCCCATTATAGTCCAAAACAATAGATAAAGTAGCATGGAGCAATCAAAAATTATAGATACATTGGAGACGTATCACGCTTTAAGCAAGATGACATGATGTAGAGGGATAAATTCATGCAATATGATATAAACCCCATCTTTTTATCCTCGATGGCAACAATACAATACGTGCCTTGCAACCCTTTTTGTCACTGGGTAAGGACACCGCAAGATTGAACCCAAAGCTAGGCACTTCTCCCATGGCAAGAGAGATCAATCTAGTAGGCCAAACCAAACTGATAATTCGAAGAGACTTGCAAAGATAACTCAATCATACATAAAAGAATTCAGAGGAGATTCAAATATTTCTCATAGAGAAACTTGATCATAAACCCACAATTCATAGGGTCTCGACAAACACATCGCAAAAAGAGTTTACATCGAATAGATCTCCACAAGAGAGGGCGAGAACATTGTATTGAGATCCAAAAAGAGAGAAGAAGCCATCTAGCTAATAACTATGGACCCGAAGGTCTGTGGTAAACTACTCACAACTCATCGGAGGGGCTATGGTGTTGATGTAGAAGCCCTCCATGGTCGATTCCCCCTCCGATGGAGCGCCGGCGAAGGCTCCAAGATGGGATCTCGCGGATAAAGAAGGTTACGGCAGTGGAAATTGTGTTTTGTTGGCTCCCTGGATGTTTTAGGGGTACGTAGGCTTTTATAGGAGGAAGAAGTACGTCGGTGGCCGCCCGAGGAGCCCATGAGACAGGGGCGCGCCCTATAGGGGGCCGCGCCCTCCTATCTCGTGGAGGCCCCGCCTGCTTCTTGACTTGCACTCCAAGTCCTTTGGATCACGTTTGTTCCAAAAATCACGCTCCCAAAGGTTTCATTCCGTTTGGACTCTGTTTGATATTCCTTTTCTTCGAAATACTGAAATAGGCAAAAAAACAACAATACGGGCTGGGTCTCCGGTTGTTAGGTTAGTCCCAAAAATGATATAAATGTGTAAAATAAAGCCCATAAACATCCAAAGGGGTAATATAATAGCATGGAACACTGAAAAATTATAGATACGTTGGAGATGTATCACCGGGTCATCCGGATGTGTACCTCGGACTAGGTGAAGCCGAAAGCTAGCGTTCTTAAGGGAATACTCGGTCGGTAGACTAAAGATGTTTTTTACTTGTCACATTATGAACCCCCCAGATGTTACGTATGCTGTGGTTTTTCAAACACAGTTCGGACATGCACGTTAACACATGCTGACCCAGGGAAAGGAACCCTTAACAGAACTATTCTCTCTGGAAGATGTTTCTTATGATCAAACATGTAATATAACATAACTAGCCGGATACTTGTCTGTTCAAGTAACTATGACCCCTACGCCTGTTTTCCACGCGTACCCCGGTATATATTACCGAGCGGGTATTCGAAGCGAAAAGGTCTGCCATGACAATTGTTTTACAATCCGGCTAGGGACAAATTTGTCAATTAAAGTACATAGTCACTTGGACTCAAAAACTTCTTCCTCTATGCCATCCAACAGGCTATCTAGCCTATAATCCTGTTGGGAATACTTGGCGGCTACTTGTACCTGGTCATATACCAAACTAACAGGAATTTCTTTTCCATCTGACCCTAAAGGTCCAAACCGAGCCATGTGATTCAGGTCGAGCTAGGTATACCGCGTTTTCACCATGGCCCAGGCCTCTCGCGCACCTTCCCGGGAGGCCGATATCTTCCATAATCGGAAGTGCCGCCGCGCTCCCTTGAATAGTTGTACAAGCTCCTCCATACTTCCGGAGGGGAGTCGGATGGCCATAAGGCCTTGGCAATACTTTGCATCGCCTGCCAACCTCTCTCGTGCATTTGCGGTAGCTCTTGTAGCAGATCGCCCGAAGATCTAGACATCTCCTCTTCAGGACGGCCAGTCAGCATACCTACAAACATAACTCTGTTAGTTCCTTTCCTCGCCGAACTATGTGAAAGTAAGTTTGAACACATACTAAAAATGCCGCCTCGTAGCCTCTTATTTTCCTTCACAGAGTCAGCAAGCTGGGCGCGAACATCTTTTAGTTCCACGCCCAGCTCGGTGTTGGAGTCCTGGAGTTTGTTCTTCTCCTCCCTGATCGGCTTCAGTATACATTCGCCCGCGGCCAGTTGCCTTTGAGCTTCTAGACCTCCCACCTGTGCGACTTCCGATACCTCTCCTGGATGATCTGACGACTCTGCCATAAGATATGCACCTGTATTAATAATCCTGGTATATGATTATGTTTTCTCAGTTGAGGGTATCATTACTAGATGCTGCCCTCTTGGATTTCTCCAGTTCGGCGGTAGCAGTGGCTAGCTGGGTCCGACACTTTTTCAGCTCCTAAGACAACAGGTTGTTCTTCTCAGTGAGCACCTGGATATACAACGATCCTCAAATTAGTTGCTCAAACTGCTTCAAGTCTCGCGGGCTACTGGTATATAATTAACAGAATTGTGCAAGTGTGAACTTACCCGCATATCCTTCAAATTTGGTCAATGGCTCTGGTAAGCCCATCTCGAGCAGCTCGGATGTACGCGCCACCCGAGTTGAAGGCGTTGAAAGCCTCTTCTAAAAAACCAGGGTCGCGAAGAGCGGCTCGCCGGCGCCGATGATTCATGGTGCTTTCCACTTCAGAGTTTGTGATGGAGACTTTATCCAAATCCTCCGCAGAAGGACAATCCGGTGTCACTTCCGCGTTAGCCTCAGTCCTTGAGACAGGGTCTGGAATTTGGCTAGTAGAGGCATGACTGGCAGGATCCCCAGACATAGTCCAGCAAATGTTTTTCCTGATAAGACACAATGGATAGCGTCATACTCCAAGGTGACAGCCATGGAGCATATTTAAAACCATACCTCTTTGATGAAGGCTCGGCCATGTTTCTATTTGCCTCCCTCTTCAAAGGCCTGCCTGGTGTAGGCGCCACTTTCTTGCGAGTCGCCTCAGGTGCAGCGTGGTGCGTCGATCGCCTCCCCTTTTGAGCATGAGATAGTGCGGTGAGTGAGGCAGAATGAGGAAATTCTTTCGAAGGAGAAATCTCCTGATTACTTACATGTGAGGCAGGGAGAAGGCCGAGATAGTCAATGGTGATGGCCGCTTCCGTGCTGTCATGGCTCGCCTGGTAGAACACTCCATCCTCGAGCTCCACGAATATATCTGGATCTTCTTTGAATCCAGGGTGAAGGGCCCGGTTGTGGTCCTCTGGCTGTGGTGCGGGGCTGTGGATCTCCTTGGTGATCTTCCGCCATTCCTGTTACAAATGGACGGATTAATATTTATGGAAAGGGACTGAGGGAGTAAATGGAGCGGAGTAGTGGGATGGAAACTCACCCAGCTGGGAGGGTTGTACATGGAAAATCCATCTCTGCTATTAATGCGGATGAACTCCTCTTTCTCCCCTTTGTATACTTCGGCCAGTATTTTGGATATCACCATAACCTCAACTATTGACAATCCAGACCGAGCGAGCGTCTTTATCTTGCTCATTGATGTCTACTACACAACCTTCTTCTTGTAGACGTTGTTGGGCCTGCAAGTGCACAGGTTTTTAGGACAGTAGCAAATTTCCCTCAAGTGCATGACCTAAGGTTTATCAATCCGTAGGAGGCGTAGGATGAAGATGGTCTCTCTCAAACAACCCTGCAACCAAATAACAAAAAGTCTCTTGTGTCCCCAACACACCCAATACAATGGCAAATTGTATAGGTGCACTAGTTCGGCGAAGAGATGGTGATACAAGTGCAAACTAGATAGTAGATATAGGTTTTTGTAATCTGAAATAATAAAAACAGCAAAGTAACTAATGATAAAAGTGAGCGTAAACGGTATTGCAATGATAGGAAACAAGGCCTAGAGTTCATACTTTCACTAGTGCAAGTTCTCTCAACAATAATAACATAGATAGATCATATAACAAGCCCTCAACATGCAACAAAGAGTCACTCCAAAGCCACTAATAGTGGAGAACAAACATAGAGATTATGGTCGGGTACGAAACCACCACAAAGTTATTCTTTCGGATCAATCTATAAAAGAGTTCGTACTAGAATAACACCTTAAGACACAAATTAACCAAAACCCTAATGTCACCTAGATACTCCATTGTCACCTCAAGTATCCGTGGGCATGATTATACGATATGCGTCACACAATCTCAGATTCATCAAACCAACATAAAAGTACTTCAAAGAGTGCCCCAAAGCTACTACTGGAGAGTCAAGAGCGTGTGCCAACCCCTATGCATAGGTTCCCAAGTGTCACGAAACCCGCAAGTTGATCACCAAAACATACATCAAGTGGCACATGATATCCCATTGTCACCACAGATAATCACGGCAAGACATACATCAAGTGTTCATAAAAGACTCAATCCGATAAGAGAACTTCAAAGGGGAAACTCAATTCATCACAAGAGAGTAGAGGGGGAGAAACATCATAAGATCCAACTACAATAGCAAAGCTCGGGATACATCAAGATCGTGCCATAGAGGAAACACAAGAGAGAACACAAAAGAGAGAGATCAAACACATAGCTACTGGTACATACCCTCAGCCCCGAGGGTGAACTACTCCCTCCTCGTCATGGATAGCGCCGGGATGATGAAGATGGCCACCGGTGATGGGATCCTCCTCGTGGTGCCAAATAGGGTCCCGATTGGTTTTTGGTGGCCACAGAGGCTTGCGGTGGCGGAACTCCCGATCTATCTTCTGTTCTGGAAGTTTTAGGGTATATTGGTATATATGGGTGCAGGGGGTACGTCGGTGGACCTCCGGGGGGCTCATGAGGTAGGGGGGCACGCCAAGGGGGGAGGGCGCCCCCCACCCTCGTGGGCAGCCTGGGAGTCCCCTGACGAGCACTCCAAGCCCATCAGGTTGGTTTCCTTCCGAAATTAACTTCTCCAGTTGATTTCGTTCCGTTTTGACTCCGTCTGATATTCCTTTTCCTCAAACACCAAATAGGCATAAAACAAAAATCTGGGCTGGGCCTCCGGTTAATAGGTTACTCCCAAAAATAATATAAAAGTGGATAATAAAGCCCAATATTGCCTAAAACAGTAGATAAAGTAGCATGGAGCAATCAAAAATTATAGATACGTTGGAGACGTATCAAGCATCCCCAAGCTTAATTCCTGCTCGTCCTCGAGTAGGTACATGATAAAAAAGAATTTTTGATGCGGAGTGATACTTTGGCATAATTTCAATGTAAATCTTCTTAATTGTGATATGAATATTCAGATCCGAAAGATTCAAGACAAAAGTTCATATTGACACAAAAATAATAATACTTCAAGCATACTAATCAAAGCAATCATGTCTTCTCAAAATAACATGGCAAAAGAAAGTTCATCCCTACAAAATCATATAGTTAGGCTATGCTTCATTTTCATCACACAAAGATGTTCCCAACTTCTATACCCCCGATGACAAGCCAAGCAATTGTTTCATACTTAAATAATCTCAAACTTTTTCAACCTTCACGCAATAGATGAGCGTGAGCCATGGATATAACACTATGGGTGGAATAGAATATGATGATGGGGATCATATGGAGAAGACAAAAAAGGAGAAAGTCTCACATTGACGAGGATAATCAACGGGCTATGGAGATTCCCATCAATTGATGTCAACATGAGGAGTAGGGATTGCCATGCAACGGATGCACTAGAGCTATGAATGCTCAACAAAAGAAAACTAGTGGGTGTGCATCCAACTCGCTTGCTCACGAAGACCTAGGGCATTTGAGGAAGCCCATCGTAGGAATATACAAGCCAAGTTCTATAATGAAAAATTCCCACTAGTATAAAAAGACAACTTATGAGACTCACTACATGAAGAACAAGGTGCTACTTTGAAGCACAATATATGAGACTCACTACATGAAGAACAAGGTGCTACTTTGAAGCACAAGTGTGGAAAAAGAGATAGTAGCATTGCCCTTTTTTCTTTTCTTTTTTTTGGGCCTTTCTTTTTTTATTTTGGCCCTTTTTTTGGGCCTTTCTTTTTTTGGCCTTTTTTGGGCAATGCTCTAATAATGATGATCATCACACTTCTATTGATTACAACATAAGGATTACAACTCGAAACTTAGAACAAGATATGACTCTATATGAATGCCTCCAGCATTGTACCGGGATGGTGCAATGAATCAAGAGTGGCATGTATGAAAAATAATGCATGGTGGCTTTGCCACAAATACGATGTCAACTGCATGATCATGCCATGGCAATATGACAAAAGTAATGTATGTCATGATGATGATGATGGAAGTTGCATGGCAATATATCTCGGAATGGCTATGGAAATGCCATGATAGGTAGGTATGGTGGCTGTTTTGAGGAAGATATAGGAGGTTTATGTGTGATAGAGCGATCGTATCACGGGGTTTGATGCACCGCTAAGTTTGCACCAACTCTCAAGGTGAGAAAGGGCAATGCACGGTATCAAGAGGCTAGCAAAGGTGGAAAGGTGAGAGTGCGTATAATCCATGGACTCAACATTAGTCAAAAGAACTCACATACTTATTGCAAAAATTTAGAAGCCATCAAAATCAAGTACTACGCGCATGCTCCTAGGGGATAGATTGGTAGGAAAAACCATCGCCGTCCCCGACCGCCACTCATAAGGGTGCACAAGCCGTACACTTCATGTTTCAAATTTGTTACACAACTTTAACCATACGTGCATGCTACGGGACTTGCAAACTTCAACACAAGCATTTCTCAAATTCACAATTACCCAACTAGCACGACTTTGATATTATCACCTCCATATCTCAAAACAATTATCAAGCATCAAACTTATCTTAGTATTCAATTCACTCAAAAGAAAGTTTCACATATCTTGAATACCAAGTATAATAATATTAAGCAAATTACCATGCTATTAACGACTTTCAAAATAATCTAAGTGAAGCATGAGAGATCAATAGTTTCTATAAAACAAATCCACCAACGTGCTCTAAAAGATATAAGTGAAGTACTAGAGCAAATGACAAACTACTCTGAAAGATATAAGTGAAGGTCAATGAGTAGCTAAATAATTATGCAACTATGCGAAGACTCTCTCTCATTTAATAATTTCAGATCTTGATACTTTATTCAAACAGCAAGCAAAGCTAAATAAAACATTGCAAGGATAGCACAACTCATGTGAAGAAGCAAAAACTTAGGCTCAACCGATACTAACCGATAGTTGTTGAAGAAGAAAGGTGGGATGCCTACCGGGGCATCCCAAAGCTTATATGCTTGAGACTTCTTGAAATACTATCTTGGGGTGCCTTGGGCATCCCCAAGCTTGAAATTTTGTGTCTCCTTAATTCCTCTCATATCATGGTTTCTCTTTTTATCAAAAGCTTCATTCACAACAAACTCAACAAGAACTCGTGAGATAGGTTAGTATAAACCAATGCAAAACCTTATCATTTTCTACTGTAACAAATCACTAAAATTATTATTCAACATTGAATACTAAATGCCTCTGCATATTTAATACTCCTATCTTCAAATAGAATCATTAAACAAACAAACATATGCAAACAATGCAAACATAACAGCAATCTGCCAAAACAGTACAGTCTGTAAAGATTGCAAGAGTATCAGTACTTCCCTAACTCCAAAAATTATGAACTAAAATTTCCACTCTAATAAATTTATTAGAGCTCAATATGCAAAAATATTCAACATTATACCACTCTCTGAATTTTCTAGGGAATTTTTGCGACAGCGGTAAACTTTCTGTTTTCAAACAGCAACATGTATACTAGCAAAATAAGCATGGCAAAGGCTATCCTTGACTTCTTTATTGAAACTAAAGATTCAAAACATTATTCTAACTAACATAAAGCAAAAACTAACAAAAGGAAATGACGCTCCAAGCAAAACACATATCATGTGGTGAATAAAAATATAGCTCCAAGTAAAGTTACCGATGGTACGAAGACGGAAGAGGGGATGCCTTCCGGGGCATCCCCAAGCTTAGGCTATTGGTTGTCCTTGAATATTACCTTGGGGTGCCTTGGGCATCCCCAAGCTTAGGCTCTTGCCACTCCTTATTCCATAGTCCATCGAATCTTTACCCAAAACTTGAAAACTTCACAACACAAAACTTAACAGAAAACTCGTGAGCTCCGTTAGTATAAGAAAATAAAACCACCACTTAGGTACTGTAATGAACTCATTATAATTCATATTGGTGTAATATCTACTATATTCCAACTTATCTATGGTTCATACCCTCCGATACTACTCACAGATTCATCAAAATAAGTAAACAACATATGGAAAACAGAATCTGTCAAAAACAGAACAGTCTGTAGTAATCTGTATCCGGCGTATACTTATGGAACTCCAAAAATCTACCAAATTAGGAAGTCCTAAGAAATTCGTGTAAGAATCCAGAGCAAGAAGAATCAGATCAGAATCACATCTCTGTGAATTAACAAAACTAAATTACTGGGTGCAAAAGTTTCTGTTTTTCAGCAGGATCAACACAACTATCACCGTAAGCCATCCTAAAGGTCTTACTTGGCACTTTATTGAAACAAAAGCTATAAAACATGATTAATAAAGTAGCATAATCATGTGGACACACAAAAACAGTAAGGATAATTATTGAGTTGTCTCCCAACAAGCGCTTTTCTTTAATGTCTTTCTAGCTAGGCATGATGATGACAATGATGCTCACATAAAAGATAAGAATTGAAACATAACGGGAGCATCATGAAGCATATGACTAGCACATTTAAGCCTAACCCACTTCCTATGCATAGGGATTTTGTGAGAAAACAACTTATGGGAACAATAATCAACTAGCATAGGATGGCACAACAAGCATAACTTCAAGATTTTAAGCACATAGAGAGGAAACTTGACATTATTGCAATTCCTACAAGCATATGTTCCTCTCTCATAATAATTTTCAGTAGCATCATGAATGAATTCAACAATATAACCAGCACCTCAAATATTCTTTTCATGATCTACTAGCATAGAAATTTTACTACTCTCCTCATAAGCAAACTTCTTCTTTATGGCATACGTATCATCACAATAATCATCATAGGTAGGAGGCATGCTATCATCATAGTAAATTTGTTAATCAAAGCTTGGGGGACAAAATATATCATATTCAGCAAACATAGCTTCCCCAAGCTTGTGGCTTTGCATATCATTAGCATCATGGATATTCAAGGAATTCATACTAACAACATTGCAATCATGCTCATCATTCAAATATTTAGTGCCAAACAATTTAGAGATTTCTTCTTCTAGCACTTGAGCACAATTATCATACTCACGAAAGATATTAAAAAGATGAAGCGTATGAGACAAACTCAATTCCATTTTTTTGTAGTTTTCATTTATAAACTAAACTAGTGCTAAAACAAGAAACAAAAAGATTCGATTGCAAGATCTAAAGATATACCTTCAAGCACTCACCTCGCCAGAAAAGAGCTTAGTGACGGAGTGTGAGTACCCTTTACCTAGCCTCGCCGGCAACGGCGCCAGAAAAGAGCTTGATGTCTACTACACAACCTTCTTCTTGTAGACGTTGTTGGGCCTGCAAGTGCACAGGTTTGTAGGACAGTAGCAAATTTCCCTCAAGTGGATGACCTAAGGTTTATCAATCCATAGGAGGCGTAGGATGAAGATGGTCTCTCTCAAACAACCCTGCAACCAAATAACAAAAAGTCTCTTGTGTCCCCAACACACCCAATACAATGGAAAATTGTATAGATGCACTAGTTTGGCGAAGAGATGGTGATACAAGTGCAAAATAGATAGTAGATATAGGTTTTTGTAATCTAAAATAATAAAAACAGCAAAGTAACTAATGATAAAAGTGAGCGTAAACGGTATTGCAATGATAGGAAACAAGGCCTAGAGTCCATACTTTCACTAGTGCAAGTTCTCTCAACAATAATAACATAGATAGGTCATATAACAAGCCCTCAACATGCAACAAAGAGTCACTCCAAAGCCACTAATAGCGGAGAACAAACGTAGAGATGATGGTCGGGTACGAAACCACCACAAAGTTATTCTTTCGGATCAATCTATAAAAGAGTTCGTACTAGAATAACACCTTAAGACACAAATTAACCAAAACCCTAATGTCACCTAGATACTCCATTGTCACCTCAAGTATCCGTGGGCATGATTATACGATATGCGTCACACAATCTCAGATTCATCAAACCAACATAAAAGTACTTCAAAGAGTGCCCCAAAGCTACTACTGGAGAGTCAAGAACGTGTGCCAACCCCTATGCATAGGTTCCCAAGTGTCACGAAACCCGCAAGTTGATCACCAAAACATACATCAAGTGGCACATGATATCCCATTTTCACCACAGATAATCACGGCAAGACATACATCAAGTGTTCATAAAAGACTCAATCCGATAAGAGAACTTCAAAGGGGAAACTCAATTCATCACAAGAGAGTAGAGGGGGAGAAACATCATAAGATCCAACTACAATAGCAAAGCTCGGGATACATCAAGATCGTGCCATAGAGGAAACATGAGAGAGAACACGAGAGAGAGAGAGATCAAACACATAGCTATCGGTACATACCCTCAAATTTCGAGGGTGAACTACTCCTCCTCGTCATGGATAGCGCCGGATGATGAAGATGGCCACGGTGATGGGATCCCCCCCGTGAGGTGCCTAACAGGTCCCGATTGGTTTTTGGTGGCTACAGAGGCTTGCGGCGGCGGAACTCCCGATCTATCTTCTGTTCTGGAAGTTTTAGGGTATATTGGTATATATGGGTACAGGGGGTACGTAGGTGGACCTCCGGGGGGCTCACAAGGTAGGGGGGCGCGCCCAGGGGGGAGGGCGCGCCCCCCACCTTCGTGGGCAGCCCGGGAGTCCCCTGACGTGCACTCCAAGCCCATCAGGTTGATTTCCTTCCAAAATTAACTTCTCCAGTTGATTTCGTTCCGTTTTGACTCCGTCTGATATTCCTTTTCCTCAAACACCAAATAG
The DNA here is from genome assembly GCA_021437245.1 of Aegilops speltoides. NCBI lineage: Eukaryota > Viridiplantae > Streptophyta > Magnoliopsida > Poales > Poaceae > Aegilops > Aegilops speltoides. Next base: position 63,286 of record JAHHZJ010001474.1, on the reverse strand, counting down.
GCATAAAACAAAGAACTGGCTGGGCCTCCAGCTAATAGGTTAGTCCCAAAATAATATAAAAGTGGATAATAAAGCCCAATATTGCCTAAAATAGTAGATAAAGTAGCATGGAGCAATCAAAAATTATAGATACGTTGGAGACGTATCACTCATCATTTGACGGACTTCCGTGTTGTCTTCCTCCCCGAGGCTCCGAGGGCACCAGCTGTAGCGTTTCTTCAACGGAGCACTTGAAAATTCAGGAAGACCCATTCGGACCGGGTCGGGAAGGGAGACATCCTCAATATAGAACCATTCGGAAGGTCACTCTTCTGATGCCTTCTTCGGCGTGCCGGATAGGTATCCGGTCCCGGCGATGCGCCATACCTCGGTGCCGCCCACTTGCAATATTGATCCCCCTTGTTTACGAGGTACGAGGCAGAATAGCTTCTTCCATAAATCAAAATGGGCCTTGCAACCCAGGAATAGCTCACAAAGAGCAATGTAACCCGCAATGTGCAGGATGGAGGCAGGAGTGAAGTTGTGCAGTTGGAGGCCATAATACTCCAGAAGCCCTGGGAGGAACGGGTGGATTGGAAATCCGACGCCTCTCAATAAGTAGGGAACAAAGCATACTTGTTCCCCCCTGGATGGGTTGGGGAAGTTCTCCGCCTGCTCCCCATCTTCAAAGGAAGCCAATCCAGCTCGAACGGGGACTAGATCTGCGGGGGAAAGAAATCCATGTGTCTGCAGCTTCACTAGTTGATTGTGGGATACGGAACACCTTTCCCAATCGCCTTTTTGGCACCATTGGGGATGGGAGGAAGAGCTGTGAGAGCTAGCCATGTTGGGGTGGTTTCTGCTGGCAAGCTCTGAGGATTCCGTGTTTGGTGTGGACTGGATCTGGAGATCCCCGACTCTTTAAATAGACAAACTTTCTTACATGGTCAGGGCGGTATTTGCAAGAATGCCCCAACCTCTCATATTCGCTCGGCACGTGGAAGCTGAAATCATGAAGGTGCAGAAGCCAATGAGAGCGACATTAAATGAGAAGCCAGATACTGCTCTTTAAGTCAGGGACTGTGAAGTAATCGGAGAAGGAACCCGCCTTGCAATGCCAAAGACAATCTGCGCGCCGGACACCTCGTCATTGAAGCTTGGTGTCGGTGTCAAAACCGGCGGATCTCGGGTAGGGGGTCCCGTACTGTGCGTCTAGGCGGATGGTAACAGGAGACAAGGGACATGATGTTTTTACCCAGGTTCGGGCCCTCTCGATGGAGGTAAAACCCTACTCCTGCTTGATTAATATTGATGATATGGGTAGTGCAAGAGTAGATCTACCACGAGATCAGAGAGGCTAAACCCTAGAAGCTAGCCTATGGTATGATTGTTGTTCATCCTACGGACTAAAACCCTCCGGTTTATATAGACACCGGAGAGGGCTAGGGTTACACAGAGTCGGTTACAATGGTAGGAGATCTACATATCCGTATTGCCAAGCTTGCCTTCCACGCCAAGGAAAGTCCCATCCGGACACGGGACGAAGTCTTCAATCTTGTATCTTCATAGTCTTGGAGTACGGCCAAAGATGATAGTTCGGCTATCCGGCCACCCCCTAGTCCAGGACTCCCTCAGTAGCCCATGAACCAGGCTTCAATGACGACGAGTCCGGCGCGCATATTGTCTTCGGCATTGCAAGGCGGGTTCCTCCTTCGAATACTTCATAGAAGATTTTGAACACAAGGATAGTGTCCGGCTCTGCAAAATAAGTTCCACATACCACCGTAGAGAGAATAAAATTTACACAAGTTCAATCTGCTGATGTATTCCGTGGCGTGACACCACACCACGGCCAGGCCTTCATTCAATCGCTTTTTCTTGCTCCACCTCGGTAGCGTTTAAGCGGTTTCCTTGGCACGCCTTGTCAAAGCAGAGATCGTGTCCCTTATTCAGGATTCTCATCAATACGGGCGTGGTAGCCCAACCGCGCCATTGATTATGGCGCTTGGGAGATAAGCGAGTTTTACCAGCTGGTGGGGACGATAGTTTCGTCCGTCCATATAAGGGATAAGGATCCACCTTTTACCTCGCCTTCTTCCTCCTTTGCTTATCCATTTCACAGACTCGAGCTCCAGCGCCCAAGTCCGCACATCTCGCCTCAACCTTCCCCAGCCATGTCCGGAGCGGGAGGCAAGTGGCTGGCCTCCTCCGTCACGGAGGGGCACATCAAAAAGTTGAGGAAAGCCGGATACCTGCACAACGATGTTGCGCACCGGCTTCCAGACGAGGGGCAGCTTGTCCCCACCCCAAGGCCCCATGAGAGGGTGGTGTTCCTTCCCATTTCCTCCGCTGGACGGGCTTCCCACTCCACCCATTTGTCCGGGGCTCATGTTCTACTACGGCCTGGATTTCCACGATCCGCCCCAATTTTATCCTCAACATCTCAGCGTTTATCGTTGTGTGCGAGGCCTTCCTCCGCATCAAACCCCACTTCGGCTTCGGTCAAGACCTTCAATGTCAAGCCAAGGTAGTGGGCGGCCAGCAGGCGGAGTGCGGAGGCACCATGGTGGGCAAGATGCCCAACGTCATATGGCTCGAGGGCGCCTTCGTGGAAACCATCGAAGGGTGGCAATCGGGGTGGTTCTACATCACCGAGCCGCGTGACCCTGAATGGGCAGCGGCCCCCGAATTCAGATCTGGCATCCCCACACGGCTCACCTCCTGGAAAGAGAAGGGCCTGACATGGGGTGATTTGGAAGAGCTGACCGGACTCCAAACCTGCGTCCAAAACCTTATGAACAAGAAGATCAAGCTCGTCAACGCAGTCCAGGTCATGCTCATCCGCCGGATCCTCCCATGCCAACAACGGGCTTTCAACTTGTGGGAGTTTGATCCGGCACAGCACCAGACCTTGAGCAGGCTCTTCGACACTACGTATGAAGCCGCCTGGAAGGTGCTGTTCAAGGGCGCCGAGGCTCCCGCATCCGCTACCGAAGATCGCGGATTCAGCTCGCAGCGTCAAGCCGGTGAGGTAAGCTATTTTCCCTTTACGGGACACTTGTTTTTCATAGATTGACTCTATGCGGGATCTAAACTCCCTTACCTTTGACAGGCCTGGCAGAAGAAGTCCGGGCAGGTTAACTGTCTGGCTCCCTTACTAGAAGACCCAGCGGACGCCCGATTGACGGGGCTGCTGGTTCCGGCACCTCACGTGGTGCCGGACAAGAAGGCCAAGAAGAAGGCCACGGGAACCCGAAAGAGTTCCGGGCATCAGGTGTTATCGGACTCATCGTCCGATGACTCCAAGGCGGACTCCTCCCGCGAAGACGAGGAGGAGAAAAAAAGAGGCTTCTCCCCCAGCAGGGGGGGGGGGAAGAAAAGGAAGGCCTCCCCAACTGGGGAGGCCGGAGGGTCCAAGAAGGTAAGGACTGATGCGGAGCATCCTACGGTCATCACCATGTCAAGAGTCCGTTTGGCAAGTGTCACATGCAACCTCTACTTCACATACACAAAGGTGAATCTTCTCCTTTACACGTGCTCACTTGACCCCTTCGAGGATGGTATACTACTTGACACTTCTCCCGTGTGCATGCATAGGTATTGTCGGAGCTTCACGGATGTCGAGGAGGAGTGCAAGCGCCAAGTAACAACTACACCATCCACAAGGGAAGCATGGAAGAGAAGACAAAAGAAACGGAGCTGCTACAAGTCACAGCCACCGGACGACCGGTCCTTACTGGACGTCCGACGCCTGGAGGTTCAGCCCGCCAGAATAGCTATAGCCGAGGGACTCTACAGCGCCCGTACGACCGCTAGATACCGGACGTCCAACAAGTCCCAGCGCCCGGACGACCAATGCCAACCGGACGTCCGGTGCCACCAGTCCAGAAGGAAAACAATGGAAGTTCGAAGACTTTCGGACGTCCGGCCCGTCCCGAGCCATCAGACGTCCGACCCCCACCGGACGTCCGGTAACTGCCAGTGTGCAGCCGCGGCCTTTGGCCTTGTATCCTCTCCCACTTACCCCTTCGTGGCTAAGACTATAAATAGACCCTCTTCACCTCTTTTCTAGGGTTAGCAAATATGATAGCTCATTCTTAGGTGAGCTTTTCTCCTACCTCTACTCTTGAGAGAGAGAGACTACCACTCCCATGGAGTTCAAGACCTCCATGTGAGAAGATCCTGCAGGATATCATCAAGACCCCCTTGTGGGAAGATCCATCTAGGATATCATCAAGACCTCCTCTTGGAGATGAACCTTACCTTGTATCTTTCCCTTTGTTGTTCATGTATCTTGTGATCTTGTGTGTTTGATTGTCTAGTGGATGTGTGATTTGGACTTGTTCTTGAGTGTTTCCCCTTGTGATTTCTCCCCGTTCTTCCCCGTGTTCATCGTGTTCTTCGAGGGATCCCACTCCAATCGTGAAAGATCGGCCTACACCGGGTTAGCCCCGTATCATATGGTATCATGAGCCACGTTGATCACGTTTTTGGTGCCCCTACCCCTCTTTTTTAGCCTTCTTTTGCTTGATTTCGTCCTAAAATTCGAAAATCCCCACCAAAAATAGCCCCAATTTTTTTGTGATTTGTTGGTTTGATGATGTTTTGTTGATTTTGATCCATGGATTTGCTTGGTTTCAAGTGGATCTAGCATTTCCCCAAGTTTCCCCATCTTTCATCCACGAAATCCCGCGAATTTTGACCCCGAAATCTCCATTTTCCGCCCAAAATCGCGCCCCGGAGCTCAAATCCCGCGTTGACCCAGACCCACCGGACGACCGCCACTTTACCGGACGTCCGGAGCCCCAGGAACCACCGGACATCCGCTACTTACCGGATGTCCGGCATCCCATTCCAGAACAAAATTTGCGGATTTCCGAGCTCACCGGACATCCGTCCATTTCCGGACGTCCGCTACCTGTACATATCAACTTCGGCTGATTCTTGTTTCACCCATAACTAATTCATCTGAACTCCGATTTTGACATTCTTTAGCTCGTTTTGAAGCTCTTGACATCCCCCATCCCACAAAAATACCACCAACACCATTTGACTCCATCAAAGTTTGTGAATTTTGGCATCTTTGCCTAGGCCATCCACCACATCATCCGCATAGCCACCACCGACTTCCACAACATAACCCATTTTGTTCCATATAGCATTTGTGGTTGCTTGAGGAGTGATTTGAGTCTCGTAAGGTGTTTTGGCTACTTAGGGACGGTTGCTTCTTCATCAACCACCACCACCACTTCCGCATTGCCTAGTGCAAAACCACCACCGCTTTCCGCTACCACCATTTGACATTTGCCTTTGAGATTTTGAGTTTGAGGTTTTTCCGTTTCCTAGGGTGTTTCGGCTAACTAGGAACGGGTCGACATCGGCAACACCGCCTCTCCTCATCTCCAAGGATGGTAACCTCGACGACACCATTGTATATTACCCTTGCAATTGCATTGTTAACCCCTAGCCCATTTTGCGTTACTTGCCTATCGAGACTAGCCATTTAAGTATTGCCGGCAACGTGACTTGTGCACATTAGTGGTCTATACCTTCCATTACATACATACCATATCATCTTGGTATCATATCATCCATTGTGCCTCAAGTTTGTTCCTGCATATACACAATTGCTATCTTGGTTTGTGCATTGTGCAAAATTGGCCATACAAAAAAAGAGAAATAAAGCTTTTAAGCAAAAGAAAGAGAGCAAAGAAGCTTGTAAGCAATAGCCATAGCATCAAAATATATCATATGGTATCATACTCGATCATCTTGGATCATCTTGTGAGAAACACCGGGAACCATACATACATAGCATACTTGGGATAGAAAGTTTATCCATTTTGCATCTTATAAGTTGTGCACAAGTGTCGTATCCGCCTATTGAGCAATCGTGCTAGCGTCTCTCTTTAGTTGTGCAACACGAGCGTTTTCCGTGGATTCCACATTTTGTGCTCATTCCTTGGTTGCATGACCCCATTTATCTATCCGTGTGTGTGTTTCCGTGTGCCACATATTGCTATTGGTCTACTTGTTTCACTTGCGAATTTGTGAATCTCTTTCAACATTATTGACTCTTGCTAACATTTTGCATCAAATTTTTGTGCCACTATCCTCACCGAGCTCTACCATAAGCTTTACTTGATAGGTGTGAGTGAACAAGTCCGGTACCAATTCCACTATTCTTTCATCTCACATTGAGTGCAACGGGATACATCCTCAACTTTGGGAAAAGGTAACTTGGTATTGTTTATCTCATTTCCTACTCACCTCTACTCGAGTCTTGTGATGGATAGGCAAGGCATTTCACCTTCGGTCTACAACAACAATGACGAGTTCGATGCCACGAACAACAACTCCGACGCCAAGATGAAAGCTAAAATGGAGAGATCAAAGCTCTCATCAAGTCCTACAAGCGATCTTCCTCATCTTCGAGAAGACGGTCAAGAGCACATGCTTCCGAGCTACCATCTCCGGCAAGATCACATCGGCATCGACACCATCACCAATAAGAACGTGAAGGTCAAGAGCTCTACATCAACAATCGCTCAATGATTTCACCATCTCCCTTGGCATCTTCGCCAAGCGACTTCAAGGCATCTTCGCCTACGGACATACGGCATCTTTGCCAACAAGAACCTCAAGGCTACGCTCAAGAGAGGCTCCCCAAGCTCAAGTCTGCGACTTCCATGAGCTACTACGACCTCGACATCGACCATGCGATTCCTTTCTATGGGACTCACGAACCCGAGGAGTATCTCGAGTGGGAGCGCTTAATGGACGACTACCTCAAGCTACATCAAGTTCCTCCCGAAGATCAAGTGAAGTGCGCCACAAGAAACTTCCACGACTATGCCTCAACTTGGTGGCTTCACACACCTTCGGAGTATTACGACATGAGTTGGCCCAAGACGAAGAGAGCTTTGCGGCGAGAATTTGTGCCTCCAACCTACACGGAACAACTTCGACGCCAATTGGAGAACACCATCCAAGGATCCGAGTCCATCGACAAGTACTTCAAGGAGATGAAGATTGCCTTGCGACGAGCCAGCGTGGACGACCCCATTTCGATGAAGTTCCACTTCATGATGGGATTGCACAACGACATCTCCAAGACCATCTTCCTCGAGAACTATAAGTCCATTGACGACTACTACATTGGTGCCCTCAAGGCGGAACAAGAACTCATGAAGGCCAAGGCTTCTCCACCCCAAGCACACTTCACGGCGACCAAGCTCTATGACAAGCATGAGGCTAGTACCACCACGATGTCCAAGCCTGATGAGCTCCAAGACGATGCTCCCGAGTTTGACTTCACTGCCATCCCTCTTTGTGGCATTGATGATGCCGAGTCTACCTTGGCACTTTTTCAAGACGGTGCAGCGACGAGTACGACTACGGAGACCTTCAAGGACCAAGCTTTGGAGGCGAGCGACAAGGCGGTGAGCAAGGATGATGCTTCCATCTTTGGAGGCGAGAGTGATGATGTGCCATCTTCGGCCTTCATCAACGGCGACGGTGACGAGATGATTGAGCATGGGATTTTCCCTTCGGTCATGGAGGAGAGTGATGATGTGCCATCTTCAGCCTTCATCCATGGCGACGGCGATGAGATGGTTGAGTATTTCACCTCAACCACGGCGATGTATGATGACTTGAGTGACTTTTGCCACCATATTGAGAGTGAGAGTGACTTCACCACTTGCCCCATATATGACGAGTTGCCCCACTTTCCATGTGAGGAGAGCCACAACCCCCACCACTTGTGTGAGATGAGTGACTCCACCGTATGTGACTTTGAGTGCACCTACTTTGAGGGAGTGAGTGAACCACCACATAGAGAGAGTGAGATAGGTTATAGGTCTTGTGAGGCCATTTGAATTTCTAACAACTTGACCTCTACCTCTATTGTGTCTTCTCGTTTGGTGCTAGGTCCTATTTATGATGACGCGCCGATCCTCGACGACTTCGTCCTCCCTTTGGACAAGATGATGGACATGGTGGAATATGATGCACCCCCCACATGGTTCCATCAAGATGATGATATTGACCACCATTTGGTCTTTCCCACCTCACCTACACCACTTGAGTGGAATGATAAAGGTAACAAAGGTGACGGTGATACTCTAGTCCCACTAGTGGACATTCTTGACATTGATTGCTTGCATGATGTTGATCCACCTAGTACCATGCTTCATGCTAGCATGATTTCCCCATGCGATGATTTGCCCATTTATGATGAGTATGATGATTCTCTTGTGGAGTCTATTAGTTGTGATGCCATGTTACATAGGATTTCTTGTGACAATTCTTTAGGTCACATCATGTTTGATGATCCGCTTGACTTGTCATATGCTATGCATGAGATCAACCATATGTCTTATTTGCAATCTCTTCATAGTGACTATGCATATGCCATTAAAATAAACCCAATTTGCACATATGGCATAGATGACAAGCCCATGGTTATTGGCATTTGTTTTTCTTGTGATGATATTGATATGGTCCCTTTGCATCATTTATCTATTATGCCATGCCATGACCACCTAGCTTCGGATATGCATTGTTTTGGATGTTGTCCATTTTCTCCATATGATATTTCCGATATTGCTCATGAGGAGGCCCCTATAGTTCCCTCGTACATTTTAGGAGATTTTGATCCATCCCATTCATTGCATGATCCCCATACTTGTGTGCACCATATGCTCCCCATGAATAAACATGCTTTCGATGTGCCATATACTTGCATTCTCAATTTGTGTCCCCAACGTGTCATACATAATAACTATTCTTTCATGATGGATGACATGTTCATATACCATGCATCAAATTTCTTTGAGCGATGCTTATCTTGTGCTAACTCACACGTGCACATACACATCATGATGGATGATGTGTACATTTATCACGCACACAATTTCTTTGGTTTGTGTCTCTTTTGTGTAGGTACCCATGAATACTTGTCAACCTCGCAATCCCACGAGTTGACAAAATGAGCTCTAGAGAGCAATGATGATTTGGGATCCCATGGATTGTCTTTCCCACCGCTCTCTTCGCACAAAGACGTCACACATTCATTCTACATGGCCCTCACTTGGCTATGGGTTATTGTTCATTACATATCATATGCCCATCTTGCCATGTTCACTTTGGATGATATGCTCATTCCTATGCCTTTGACATGCATTTGTGACTCATGCTTTGCATTACACATGATGATTGATTCTAGTACTTGTATGTGTATTTGCAAGCTTGGTGGAGATATTGCTTGTTCTTGCCATGTTCCTTTTGTGCACCATTCCTATGATGATACTTTCATCTTGCTTTGTGTTTGTGCTTGCGATATGTCATGTGCATTCCCTATGCCTATTATTTGCTCACATGACATGATTGCCATGATTTACTCTAGTGTGTTGCATCTTCGCTCCACTAGTTTGGATGACTTGATTACTATGCTTGCTTATGTTGCATCACCATTTCATGCGATTAATGACAACCATTTATATGCTTTGCACATGATTCATATTGCTTCTTGTCATATATCTCCATGTGTTGCCTCTCTCATGCTAGATGATTTGCCATGTATTGAGTGCAACAATGATTCTCTTCTTGCTCATGAAATTGCTCCCATAGCATTCTCGCATATATTTGGAGATTTTGACATAATTCTTGTGAAGCATGCTTGTCTTACTTCTTTGCACCATATACCTAGTGCCATGAATTTAGCCATTGTTGCATCATATTATTCATGCACTTGTATTTCTAATGGTTTTGTGCAAAAGATGAGAACAATCATGATGGATGATGTGTTTATCTACCATGTGCATACATTCTTTGTTTTGTTTTGTGCATGTGTAGGATACTTGGACTTTGTGTCGACTTCCACTTCATGTGAGTTGACCATTCGAGCTCTTGAGAGCGAGCCTCTTACATTCTACCACGACTCGCTTCTACACCACATTTCCTACCACTTCGGCATTGTGAAGAATGCACAAGGACACGCTTTCAAGGTGACATCCTTCTTGAGCTTGGATATTGTGGATCATACTTCATGTGTTGCTTGCACCATTTGCACGCATGTTCAAGATATTGCTTTCAACCATGATTGCCACATTTCCATGCTCCATGACATATATACCTTGTGCGTTGCATCCAATTCTTGGACTACTTGCTACTATCATATGGTTGGTTGCACAATATCATTTCTTCACATATGCCATGTCCCTTTTATTGTCACATGATTCACTTGATTGCCTCACACATGATTAACAATTGCTCTTTCTATTGTGTTGAGTGCCACTCAATCTTCACTACACCCTATGCACATTGTGCTTGGATTGTCTTGCACTTGACCCATGTGTTTAGACATCTTATCTTATTTGGTGTTGTGAATGATTCCTATGCCTACCATAGACCTTTCATTGAGCAATTTGTGAATACTTGCTATGACCTCGAGGTAGATGCTTATGCTCTTATCACACATATTTGCATCTCTATCTCACATTTACATGCTTGTTTCCATGATGACCTTGATTTTTCTCAATTCATATGCTTACATGCCATGTCACAATCCTTTGTCACACCCTATGCTATGCTTGATGACAACACTTGTTTGGCGAATCGCCTCTTGAATGCTTGGTTTTGCACTAACGCTAACCACATTTGTTTTTCCAAGTGTTTGTTCTATTTGCTCCTTTTGAAGGAATCACAAGACGGTGCAACATTGGAGAGTGCCTATTTCGAGCTTCAAGATGATGAGTGCTTGGTGATCGACAACTTCGACACGGCACCGCCATCTCTTTCCCATGGTGATTTGGTTTTCGATCCGAGGTCGGATCTTTTCCAAGGGGGAGGGGATGATGCGGAGCATCCTACGGTCATCACCATGTCAAGAGTCCATTTGGCAAGTGACACGTGCAACCTCTACTTCACATACACAAAGGTGAATCTTCTCCTTTACACGTGCTCACTTGACCCCTTCGAGGATGGTATACTACTTGGCACTTCTCCCATGTGCATGCATAGGTATTATCGGAGCTTCACGGATGTCGAGGAGGAGTGCAAGTGCCAAGTAACAACTACACCATTCGCAAGGGAAGCATGGAAGAGAAGACAAAAGAAACGGAGCTGCTACAAGTCACAACCACCGGACGACCGGTCCTTATCGGACGTCCGACGCCTGGAGGTTCAGCCCGACAGAATAGCTACAGCCGAGGGACTCTACAGCACCCGGACGACCGCCAGATACCGGACGTCCGACAAGTCCCAGCGCCCGGACGACCGACGCCGACCGGACATCCGGTGCCACCAGTCCAGAAGGAAAACAACGGAAGTCCAAAGACTTCCGGACGTCCGGCCCGTCCCGAGCCATCGGACGTCCGACCCCCACCGGACGTCCGGTAACTGCCAGTGTGCGGCCGCGGCCTTTGGCCTTGTATCCTCTCCCACTTACCCCTTCGTGGCTAAGACTATAAATAGACCCTCTTCACCTCTTTTCTAGGGTTAGCAAATATGATAGCTCATTCTTAGGTGAGCTTTGCTCCTACCTCTACTCTTGAGAGAGAGAGAGACTACGACTCCCATGGAGTTCAAGACCTCCATGTGAGAAGATCCTGTGGGATATCATCAAGACCCCCTTGTGGGAAGATCCATCTAGGATATCATCAAGACCTCCTCTTGGAGATGAACCTTACCTTGTATCTTTCCCTTTGTTGTTCATGTACCTTGTGATCTTGTGTGTTTGATTGTCTAGTGGATGTGTGATTTGGACTTGTTCTTGAGTGTTTCCCCTTGTGATTTCTCCCTGTTCTTCCCCGTGTTCATCGTGTTCTTCAAGGGATCCCACTCCAATCGTGAAAGATCGGCCTACACCGGGTTAGCCCCGTATCAAGGACCCTTCCTCCGGACTTTTCCACCAACGCCAACGACGGCGAAGAGGATTGGCCCTCGAGGGCTAAGCCCCTGGCGAGATCGTAAGTGTCCGGATTCCAGAATAACTCATGATTTTTCCTTTGTCGCGTAGTGTCTTCTAACGCCGAATACAACCATGTAGCCCGTCCAAGGACGAGCTCCCCGCTTTGTCGAGCGGCTCCCTGGATTCGTCGGATGTGAATAGAACTTCACTTTCGACCGCCTCCTCCCCTCGTGACGTAGACGACGCCGCGGTGGAGTCCCAAAAGGGGCCCAACCAGGAGGAGGTGGTCCTGGGGGCGCCATAAGGCGACCTCCCGGACTACAGACGCAAAGAGGGCAAAACCCCAGAGGGCTCTAAGTCCGGCCCTGGGCCGGACTCCGCACCGGAACCTTTAGTGGTTCCGGAGTCCGGCGGGCGGCCCCTTCGCAAGAAGGGCGAGACTGCGACACCGGTGACCTTCGTCCAGCCGGAGGCACCGGATAATTAGCTGGAGGTGCTCAATGGCGCCTCCATCGATGAGGAGCACCGCGCTGTTATGAGTGCGGTGATCCAGAAAGTTCAGTCCGCCAAGAGCGGGCTGACTGAAGCCTGTACCAGCCTTCTAACAGGCTTTGAGGTATGTAATTAAGATATGTAAAAATAGTACCACATAGACAATAGCCCCTGATGCTCAGTTTGGTGTTCGGAAAGAAAAGCTGAACTGAGGATCTAAAAAGATATACGCATGAGTCTAACATAACAATCGCTGTTGGTGTGAACACCCAACAATTGCTGTTGGTGTGATTGGCTGGCTTTTCAGGGGTGCCGTGTATCTGGCATGAGCGATCGAGTATTCGGTCCAAATTGGACGGGCCCGGAGTATTTCTTTTGAATGGCTTTTTCCGCTGACCGGGTTTAGAGCCTCTGAATCCGGCATTGACTGCTGTATCCTCAGTATTGTCGCCATTAATGCGGTGCTTGTGCTTGTTGCGACGCGACCTGCCATTGGTGTCCTTGGTATCCGAATTACCAGGGCTCTTGGTCATGTTGTTACTACGAGCTAGCCAGCTATCCTCTCCCGCGCAGAAGCGGGTCATGAGTGTTGTGAGGGCTGCCATGGATTTCGGCTTTTCTGTCCTAGGTGCCGGGCAAGCCACTCGTCATGGATGTTGTGTTTGAAGGCTGCAAGGGCCTCTGATCCGGACAATGACGATTTGATTTTTCTTGGTTAGGAACCGTGTCCGTAATTGTCCGCCGATTCTTCCGCTGCTGAATTATGTGGCTTAGGTCATCGGCGTCGGTGGTCGCACATAAGTGCCCCGAAGTTGTCGAGGAATGCGGCTTCCGTGTCTTCCCAACAACTGATTGACTCTGTGGCAAGCTGTTAAGCCAATGCCGCCGCTGGTCCTTTAAGCTTGAGTGGGAGGTATTTGATGGCGTGTAGATCATCACCGCGGGCCATGTGGATATGGAGGAGATAGTCCTCGATCCAGACCGCCGGATCTGTTGTGCCATCGTATGATTCAATGTTTACGGGTTTGAAATCCTCAGGGATTTGATGATCCATCACTTCGTCTGTGAAGCATAGTGGGTGCGCGGCGCCTCTGTATTGGGCTATATCACAACGCAGCTCAAACGAGCTTTTTCTACTGTGTTTGGCCCGGCCAGAATTGCTGTATCCGGTGTGACAGTTATCATCACGTATCGTGGGGCGCCCACGCGATCCGTAGATCGATCTTGTTTGCCTTGCCTTGTCCTCGAGTATATCCCGTAGGTCTGGCGCATTTTCCCGCGCCTTGGTATTTTTTGAGCGGCGCCGGGGTGCGGCTTGAGTGTAGGGCTGAGAGGCCTCTCTGTCACGGCCACGAGGTGGCCGGTCAGCCGTATTATGCGCTGGTGATGTAGGTTTAGGTGCTTCCTCCTCTAATTGGGGTAGCAGCCTGCGTTTTGGGTAGCTCTTGGAGGGGCTTTCGAGTTCATACTCTTCGGCCGCTAGGACTTCAGTCCATCTGTCGGCTAGCAAGTCTTGGTCAGCTCTAAGCTATTGCTGCTTTTTCTTGAGGCTGCTTGCCTTGGCCATAAGCCTGCGTTTGAAACGCTCTTGTTCGACGGGATCCTCAGGCACGACAAATTCGTCGTCGTCGAGGCTTGCCTCGTCTTCGGAGGGAGGCATATAATTATCGTCCTCTACCTCTCTGTCTGCCGCTCTCTCATGAGGGCTGGCTTCTCCATCCTCCTGCGCTGAATCCTGCTGGAGGGGGTTGTCTTCGGCACTGTCCGGGGTGTTATTGTCTCCGGTGCCGGAATCTCCATTTTTGCTGTGGCGGGATTTAGAGCGGCGCCACTGACGCAGGCGCTTAGGCTGTTTCTTGGAGGGGTCGTCCTCCATTGTTCCATCGCCATTCCCATCTTTCGAGATGTCCACCATGTAAATGTCGATGACGAGGTGGCCTTCCAGTGCCCTGTAGGCGCTGGTTCTTGGTCGTCTCCTGCATCGTCGTCCATACCGTCGATGTCTTCGGAGTCGAAGTCTAGCATGTCGGTTAAGTCATTGACAATGGATACGAAGTGGATGGTGGGTGGGCTTTGAATTTCTTTGTTGTCTGCATCCCAACCGTCCTGACCATAATCCAGCTAGGGCTCTCCTGATAAAGAGAGACATTTTAGCGAATTCAGGATGTCGCCAAAGGGCGAGTGCTGAAAGATGTCCGCAGCGGTGAACTCCATGATCGGCGCCTAATCAGATTCGATTGGCAGGGGCGCGGAAGGTTCGGAGTCCGGAGAGGAGTCCGCACCTTGGAGTCACGAGCTTCACAAAGGACAGGTTGGTATTCGCTCTATCATCGTGAGGTAGCAGCCCCGAGGCGGTGTCCACCACCCGCCCTGATCGGCGCAATGGCTCGAGCTAAGGGTCGGAGGGACACTTGTGCGGCCTCCGTGGCACTATCCGCAGCAGAGCTAGATCATGCCCATCGTGACAGTGCGGCGCGCTTGGCTGTGGCTCGAACCCGTCGAAGATCAAGTCTCCGCGCATCACCGTATAGTTTAAACTTCCAAATCGACTGATGGCGGGCGCGAGCTTAATCTGCTCCGGATGGCCAAGCGAAGTTGGCCGCAGCAAAGCCGCCGAATACGAAGATCTGTCCGGGGAGAAAAGTCTCACCCTGGACCGCTTCATTGTTGATGATCGAAGGAGCCATCGGGCCTAAAGGTGACGACACAGAGGAACTCTCAATGAAAGCACCAATGTCGGTGTCAAAACCGGCGGATCTCGGTGTCAGGACCCCGACTCAATGCCACATCGATCTAGCATGTAACACCTCATATCACTTTGCAGCCTCACGCACGGTATCCCCACGGTATCGCCTTACCTTTGCCCGGACCGCTTATGCCTTTTGGCACACGATATGATAGTGTCGCTAGCATCCATATGATAAGGAGCCCGGCTGACATGGCTAGTCGTAAACCCAAAGTGGCACAAACTTACAGGACAGCATCCATGACCCAAAGATCGAACGTGTCGGTCATCGCAAGTGAATCCAGTGCTGTAGCATCGGGCTAACAGACTCGTGAACCGGGTTGTAGCGGCTAACAGACTCCAAGATTCATCACGTGACATTTCCCGAAGAACGGACAGAACGAAGAAGGACACATGCCGCCAGCCTAAGTGTTCTCGGAGCAAGAGCACGCTACCATGGCTCGATTGAAGCACTAGGAGACATTTCCGGTAAGAGAGGCTACTAAGGATAAACAACTAGATAGTCAGATCCCACACATAGCAATACACATTACACGTACGCATAACATGCAAGTATGTGTTGTACAACATGGCATCACAGCATAACTCAACAACTCATATAGATAAGGCTCAAAGAGCCATCATAGCATTTATTACAAGCAGGGGTCACATGACCCAACATTCAGAGCAAACAAGCAACAAGCGGAAGCATTACATGTCTGGGTATAGACATCTACAAACGAAAAAGGTTGAAAAGCCTGACTATCTACAACATCCGATCAAGATCGTAGCTGAGGTATAAGCTACTTGTCGAAGTCCACGAGAACACTAGTAAGACCGTAGTCTCCGCTGCAAAAACATAAATAAAGCAACATGAGTACAAAGGTACTCAGCAAGACTTACATCAGATCCTATCATACATGCATTTGTATCAAGAGGGTATTGTGGGGTTTAGTTGCGACAAGCCAGCTTTGACTCTGTGGCTATCCTGTTCTCGACTACTGAAACTTCTTTGAGGTGATATGGCGCACACGAGTCCACTAATCACCACACAATACACTACTATGGATTCATCCCGTCCTCCCTACGAGAAGGCCATCCATAGCACTCACACTTGTCTTGAGCATTTTAGAGTATCCACTTCAAGTTGTCTATGTACCATGTAAGCATCCAAGAAGTCCATAACCATGACCCGGCTATTTGAATAGATCATGTTAACCTGCAGGGTGTACTTCTTCACACGCTCTCGCCACTTACCGCCATGTACACGCTATGTATCTCGGCAACCTTCAAGCGGAAGCTTTGGCGAGGGTGTCGGCCACGACCGACTAACCACACAAGACTCTAGCAGGTTTATCGCCTATTCGGTTCCATCCGCAAGGAGATCCGGCGGGTGTCGCCACGGCCCCAAACGATGTGTGCAGGGTTCCCGAGCCCACCATCCAGGTGCCACTCGGTACACCAGGCCATGTGTGCCTAGTCTGTCCCAAGCCCACCCACCCGGGTGCCACTTGGTTGAAAAATAGCACTACCTACAAACACCAGAAACTAGTTGTGACTCCTGGACAGAGATCAAGTTGGTTAATAAGTCGAGAGATTCAATTAAGGATCCCAATGTGTGGTAGTATCGAGTCATTGGACAACATACATAGAACTCAGTGCTTAAGGACGGTTCCAGTGAGACAACCCACCATGTACTCCTACATGGCCTCTCACCGCTACCTTTACCAAATCGTATTCACACACTTCACTCTCAGCATCAGAACATATCGTAACACTCCAATTCATTCCCAATGAACCAAACCTGACACAACTCTAAGCAATAGCAGGCATGGCATGGTAGGAACACAACATGGCTTAATCAACTCCTACACATGCTAGTGGGTTTCAACTATTTACTGTGGCAATGACAGGTCATGCAGAGGAATGGGTTCAACTACCGCAGCACAAAGTAGCAGATGAATCATTGTTGTCCTAATGCAATAACTGAGAGCAGGTGCGAGAGAGTAGGATTGTATCGGAATGAACAAGGAGGTTTGCTTGCCTGGTAGATCAACAAGGAAGGCACTGCTCCTCAGACAGGTACTCTGGAACACTCTCCGGAGCAGGACCTATCGAGAAGGAACGGTGTCGGCAATCAATACTCAAGCATATGCAACAATATGATGCATGATCATGGCATGAATATGTGATGTTGTTTGTTCTAATGCATCTAGCAATCATTTGGTTGAAGTTCATTTGAACCAAGAGTTCAAATGCAACTCCAAATTAAGCTCTTATATATGCCATTTTTAGTGTTTCACTTATACAGTAGGTATAAGTTGGTTTGTCATGCATGAAACAAGTACAGATGGAAAGATTGAATTTTTCTGATAATTTTTCATATCTAAATTATTTCAATCTGAGCTACGGTTGAATTTCTATGATTTTTTGAAGTTTTGCTAATTTTCTGGAATTTCCTGATTTAAATTTAAACTAGAAAAGGATTAATTGCGTCAGCATGACGTTTGAGTGAAGTCATCAGGTCAACGGGTCGCTCCAGGTCAAACCTGACCAGTCGGACCCATATGTCAGTGTCTAACTAACTAACTTAAGTTAACTAGCACTAATCTAATCCTAATCTAACTTAGTTAAGGCCCTGGGCCCACATGTCAGTATCAGCAACTAATTAGGTTTAATTAATATTTAACTAAAATTAGCAGGGGCCTGGCCCCACTTGTCAGCGATCCAGGGGAGGTCAAACCCCTGGCCAACAGGGTCAAACCCGCCGGCGACTCGACGCCGGCGAGGCCAGACGCGGCGGAGGGCCTCGGATTTGAAACCCGCCGGCGACTCAACGCCGGCGAGGCCAGACGCGGCGGAGGGCCTCGGATTTGGTCCTCCCGTGACCAAATCGACGATGGAGACGTGCTATGCGTAGCTGGGGAGCTGCCGCATCCAGTGGTGCGAGTGGTTGGACACGGGGAGGTCGGTGCTCGCCGGAAGCGAGCTTGCGGCGGCGGCCGGAGTTCGGCTTCGACGGCGGGGCTAGCTACAGAGCGCGGGGAGGCAGGGGAGAAGGGGGAACCGATGCGGGGGCTCACGGCGGGCTCGAGGACGTCGTCGGAGAGATCGGGGGAGGCTGGAGTCGGCGGGGCGGCGAAGACGATCTCCGGCGGCCGGAGATGAAGACGACGGCGCCGAGGACAAAGCGGGGCTCGCCCGGGTTGCTTGGCTTGGTGAGGTGGGAGAGGGGGTCGCGGCGGATCTGTGGAGCGCGTCGGGGAGGCGAGGCCGTGGCTGTGGGCGCGGCAACAGTGGCCGGTGGCGCTCGGCCGTGAGAGAGAGAGCGAGGGAGAGGATAGGAGAGGACTGGGGAGAGTGAGAGGGGTACGGTGGCGCGTGGCGTCGCGTGGAGCATCCAGAGCGACGAGAGGGAGGACAGGCAGGCAGGGAGGGAGGAGGTGGCGCGGCGCGGCGGTGCGCTGCTGTCTGCAAGACGCGCCTCCTCTCCCGCTGGGAGGAAGACGACAGAGGAGGGGGCAGGTCAGGCTGGGCACTTCTTTGGCTGCAAGGTGCCGGCCAAAGACAGAGCCGGGCACTGGTAGGTCCGTAAGGTTTTTCCTTTTATTTCTTTTTCTATTTTTCTCGACATTTGTTTGGTTTAAATAAAATACTAAACCATTTTATTTTCTTATGCCAATTTTTGTAGGGGCTAGTGGCATTATTCCAGAGCTCCTCAACAACTGGCATAATTTTTGGACATATATTAAATATATAACCAATATATATCCAATGCAAATATTTATGCATTAATTCCAAATGGCCAAAATAAATACTTGTGAGCTCCAAAAAATATTGGTTTGATTTTTATCTCTGTCCAATATTTGCAGAGAGCAACATGAGCATTTTCTTGGACCCTTTTGGAGCAATTTTTATTTGGGTCATTTCTAGAAATGATTCTGAGGGTTTCACAAATCCCCATTTCATAATTAAATGGAATTTAAACATGATGCACACATGACTAGCTAGTCTAGGTCATACCAGAACTAGGGATGTGACAACTCGCGCCCACTTGAAAGAATCTCGTCCCGAGATTCAGGGGTCGACGGAAAGAAAGTGGGGTACTCCAGTCGAAGACGATCTTCTCGCTCCCAAGTAGCTTCTCTCTCGGAATGATGAGACCACTGAACCTTGAGAAACTTGATGCTATGACATCGAGTGACACGCTCTGCTTGATCAAGAATGCGAACTGGATACTCTCGATATGTGAGGTTATCTTGGAGATCAAGCGTTTAGTGGTCCACTCATGGATAGGATCCGAGAAGCAACGCTGAGTTGAGAGACGTGGAAGACATCATGAACTCGAGAAAGATGTGGGGTAGTTCCAACTGGTAGGCAACCTCTCCTCGCTTAGCGAGAATGCGAAAAGGACCAATGTAACGAGGAGTCAACTTGCCCTTGATATCAAACGATGGGTACCCTTCAAAGGCGTAATCAAGGTAAGCTTTGTCGCCAACTTCATAAGTCATATCCTTATGATGACGATCATACTTGGCTCTTTTGACGAGATCGGGCTGTTTTCAAATTCTCACGAATGATGCGAACTTGCTCTTCGCCTCTGGATCATGTCCGGTCCAAAGAATTGTCTTTCACCGTTTCGACCAGTTCAACGGTGTTCGACATCTTCGCCCGTAGAATCTCAAAAGGAGCTTTCTTGAGACCGGATTGATAGCTATTGTTATAAGCAAATTCGCATAAGGAAGACATTTCTCCCAATCCATACCGAATGAGATAACGCAAGCTCTAAGCATGTCTTCGAGAATTTGGTCGACCCTTTCCACCGACCACTTGACCGAGGGTGGAAAGCGGCATCAAGGAAAGATGGGTTCCCATGGCGCTTTGGAAACTCTCCCGTAAATGAGAAGTGAAAAGACCGCCACGGTCTGAATTGATCTCTAGTGGAACACCGTGAAGTGAAACTATTCGAGAATGTATAAGTCACGAGCTGACTAGCGATGATACTCTCTAATGGTAGGAAGTGAGCCACTTTGGAAAGACGATCAACGACTACGAAGATAGCGTTATTCCTTTCTTGGTCTTGGGAAAGCGGTGATGAAATCCATACCAACTTTATCCCATTTCCACTCGTGAATAGCTAAAGGTGAAGGGTGCCAAGAGGTCTCGATGCTCGCCTTAACGCGATGACAAACGTCACAGTTAGCAATAAACTGAGCAATTTCTCTCTTCATCCTAGTCCACCAGAACCTCTGGCGTAGGTCCTGATACATCTTAGTACTACCAGGATGAATCGTGAGAGGGGATTCATGAGCTTCCTTAAGTATCAGTTGCCGAAGATGTTGCTTCTTGGGAACCACCAGACGGTTCTCAAAGAAAACAACACCTCGATCATCAACAGAGAAACTACCAGCAGCTCCCCTCTTCACCTTATCCTTGATTCGAGAAATACCCGTATCATACTGCTGGCTAGTTATGATCTGATCCTCAAGAGTAGGTTTCGCCACCAAGGTAGAAAGGAAACCGTGAGGAGCAATGTGAAGATTAAGCTTACAGAATTCCTCATGGAGAAGTGGTTGGCCCTGCTGCAACATGAGATTGTTGCAATAGGATATACGACTTAGCGCATCAGCCATGACATTGGCTTTGCCTGGAGTGTAAGTAATCCCTAGATCATAATCTGAGATCACTTCCAACCAACGTCTTTGCCTAAGGTTCAGATCCGGTTCGGTGAAGATATACTTGAGACTCTGGTGATCGGTGTAGATCTCGCAACGTTTACCAAGGAGGTAATGTCGCCAGTCTTGAGTGCATAGACTACGGTACCGCAAGCTCTAGATCATGTGTAGGATAATTCTCCTCATGTGGATGCAACTGTCGAGATGCATAGGCAATCACATGACGATCCTGCATAAGAATGCAACCTAGTCCTTGTCGTGAGGCATCGCAGAGAGATAACAAAGTTTTAGTGAAACCGTGGCACAAGTATGGGAGCAGAAGTCAGGCGTCTTTTCAGTTCCTGAAAACTGTACTCACACTGTGGGGACCACTCAAACTTTTTATCCTTCTTGAGAAGTTCCGTGAGAGGTTTGGCTACTTTGGAGAAGTTTTCAACAAAGCAGCGACAATAGCTGGCTAGACCAAGGAAACTCCTAACTTGTTTAATGGTTTCAGGTGGAGTCCAATCAAGAACGGCTTTAACTCTCTCAGGATTGACAGCAATGCCCTTACCAGAGATTACGTGGCCTAGGTAGGTCACTTCTGGCAACCAAAATTCACACTTGGAGAACTTGGCATAAAGGCGGTGCTCTCTGAGTTTTTCTAGCACAAGTCTAAGATGTTCGGCATGCTCTTCCTCGTTCTTGAGTAAATAAGGATATCATCGAGGTAAACCACGACAAACCTATCTAGGTACTCCATGAAGATCGAGTTCATCAAGCGGGAGAAAGTGGCTCAGGCGTTGGTTAGACCGAAGGATATGACAAAGGTACTCAGATCGCCATAACGAGTGACAAAAGCCGCCTTGGGGATGTCCCGCTTCGATCTTGATTTGGTGGTAGCCTAACCTCAAATCCATCTTGAGAAGATCGAGGATCCAATGAGCTGATCATACATGTCATTGATCACGGGAGCGGATACTTGTTCTTTATCGTGACCAAATTAACGGGACGATAATCTACAACCATCCGATCTGTACCATCCTTCTTCTTGACAAAGAGGACGGGGCAAGCCCAAGGAGAAGAACTAGGACGGATGAAACCCTTTTGCAAGGACTCATCAAGTTGTTTCTTAAGCTCGGCTAGTTCTAAGGGTGCCATCTTGTAAGGTCTCCTAGAGATTGGAGCAGTTCTGGAATAAGATCTATGATTAACTCTACATCTCTCGCTGTGGAACACCGGCAGTTCCTCTGAAAGACATCCGGAAAGTCACGGACTACCGGATATCGCCAAGGTCCGGAAGAGGGTTGGCATTAAGAGAATAGAGTCGACGCTTTGCAACTCGGTGGAGACAAGGACTATCTTGCCGACGGGTGTGTAAGCTGAACAGACCTGGTGTAACAATCAATCTTGGCATGATGAGCTGTCATCCAGTCCATACCCAAGATGATGTTAATATCTGAGGACTTGAGGGCTACAAGTGATGCAAGAAATACAAGTCTATCAACAAGGATTTCGTTACCATAGCTGATTCTGGTGGTTTGCCATCCAGACCCTGGGTTTGGATTTCAAGTGGAGTTGGCATATCACAAAATGACATGTCGTGCAAACGAGCATAGCCTTCAGAAATGAAAGAGTGAGATGCTCCGGTATCGAACAGGCCCGATGTTGGATGACAATTGACAAGGAGTGTACTAAGAACGACATCTGGATCATCATGAGCGTCTTTAGCTGAGACATGGTGCACACGTCCACGTTCAGCGGGAGCTGGCTTGGCACTGATCGTCTTGCTTGATGGCTTAACACAGCCAACATACTTCTCGGGCTCGGGTGGAGCATAACTAGCTTGAGAGCAGTCACGTGCATAGTGTCCTGGCTTCCCGCATGTGAAGCAAGTCCCTGAAGTTGGATGTGGACCCGCACTGACAAGCGGTCTACCTGTAGGCCTGGGTGGAGCATACTGCTGAACTGGATGGGGTGCCACATAAGATGGCCTCGGTACATATCTGGGTGGAAGAGCGGAGTTCAGGACCCAAATCCGGCGCTTCTGAGAACTAGAACCGGAGGAAGATCCCAAATCACGGGTGTGCTTACGAGACTCCTCGTAAGTGAGCTGAGTTGTCTCTGCATTAATGGCCTTGTTCACAAGAGCTTGGAATGTATCACAATGATGCAGGTGGAGATCACGACGCAACTTGGGGTTGAGACCCTTCCGGAACCTAGCCTGCTTCTTGGCGTCCGTGGACACTTCTTCTGTGGCATAACGGGCGAGGTTCTCAAACTCTCTATTGTAAGCATCAACATCCATCTTACTCTGGGTGAAACTACAGAACTCTTCTCTCTTGCGATCGATGAGGGCTTCAGGAATGTGATGCTCGCGAAAAGCCTCAGTGAAATCTCTCCAGGTAGGAATCTGACCAGCTGGAAGCATAGCCTCATAGTTCGCCACCAAAGACTAGCAGGGACCTACCGGTGGTATGTGGCATAGGTGACCTTGTCATCTTCAGCTACGCTTATGAACGCAACTTATGAGTGATGCTACTGAGCTACCATCCGCATCGAGTGGCTCGATGGAATGATGAAAGGTAGGTGGGTGCAAGCAAATAAAGTCATGAATGGTCACAGATCCTTTGAACCGATGTGCGGTGTTCTCTCGATATGTGCCAACAAGCGATTAGACTCACGCTTGTTTCTCTCCATCTCTAACATGAACTCTGCCAACGAAGGTTGGTCGGGAGGATCCTCATCCCTACTATCTCCGTGGTTCTGGCTACGAGCAACAGAACTTCGCTTAACTGATGACATCCTGAGAAACGAAACCAAGGACGGAACCAAAGATCAACTATAGGCTATAGAATGTAGGATAAGGAAATTGGTAACTCTCGAACTCCTAGGGCAATTCCGCAGATAACGGCAAAAAATGCTCGTAATGAGACATCCACTAAAATGGGGTAGTAACATACTCAACATCATCACTCAAGGTTCTAAGATAGCACTAAACAGACTATACCGGAAGTACTCGAAAACTGGAATATGACTCTGATCAACCAATCCTATGGGACTACGGAGTAGTAACACGTGATCCTAATAGACGGAAGAGAAAGCCTAGTACCTTAACCCCGCAGGAAAGATAGGATGACTCAGATCAAAAGGCCATGAGGTATAAGGAGTAAAAAGAGCCTTACGTTCCTTCCCACAATCAATTCCCTTACATAACTAGAGAATTTCTAGACTCAACTTCGACCAGTTTGGCTTGGTAATCCTCTGAGCAGCCGTGCTCGATACCAAAGTTGTTAGGACCCGACTCAATGCCACATCGATCTAGCATGTAACACCTCATATCACTTTGCGGCCTCACGCACGGTATCCCCACGGTGTCGCCTTACCTTTGCCGGGACCGCTTTATGCCTTTTGGCACACGATATGATAGTGTCGCTAGCATCCATATGATAAGGAGCTCGGGCCGACATGGCTAGTTGTAAACCCAAAGTGGCACAAACTTACAGGACAGGCATCCATGACCAAAGATCGAACGTGTCGGTCATCGGTGAGTGAATCCAGTGTAGCACGGGCTAATGAACTCGTGAACCGGGCAGAAGCGGCTAACAGACTCCAAGATTCATCGCGTGACATTTCCCGAAGGGACGTACACAGAACGAAGAAGGACACATGCCGGCCAGCCTAAGTGTTCCGGAGCAGTAGCACGCTACCATGGCTCAGTGGAAGCACTAGGAGACATTTCCCGGTAAGAGAGGCTACTAAGGATAAACAACTAGATAGTCAGATCCCACACATAGCAATACACATTACACGTACGCATAACATGCAAGTATGTGCTGTACAACATGGCATCACAACATAACTCAACAACTCATATATATAAGGCTCAAAGAGCCATCATAGCATTTATTACAAGCAGGGGTCACATGACCCAACATTCAGAGCAAACAAGCAACAAGCGGAAGCATTACATGTCTGGGTACAGACATCTACAAATGAAAAAGGTTGAAAAGCCTGACTATCTACAACATCCGATCAAGATCGTAGCTGAGGTATAAGCTACTTGTCGAAGTCCACGAGAACACTAGCAAGACCGTAGTCTCCGCTGCAAAAACGTAAATAAAGCAACATGAGTACAAAGGTACTCAGCAAGACTTACATCAGATCCTATCATACATGCATTTATATCAAGAGGGTATTGTGGGGTTTAGTTGCAGCAAGCCAGCTTTGACTCTGTGGCTATCCTGTTCTACGACTACCAGAACTTCTTTGAGGTGATATGGCGCACACGAGTCCACTAATCACCACACAATACACTACTATGGATTCATCCGCGTCTCCCTCACGAGAAGGCCATCCATAGCACTCACACTTGTCTTGAGCATTTTAGAGTATCCACTTCAAGTTGTCTATGTACCATGTAAGCATCCAAGAAGTCCATAACATGACCCGGCTATTCAATAGATCATGTTAACCCTGCAAGGGTGTACTTCTACACACACGCTCTCGCCACTTACCGCCATGTACACGTCATGTATCTCGGCAACCTTCAAGCGGAAGCCTGGCGAGGGTGTCGGCCACGACCTGACTAACCACACAAGACTCTAGCCCAGGTTTATCGCCTATTCGGGTTCCATCCGCAAGGAGATCCGGCCGGGGTGTCGCTCACGGCCCCAAACGATGTGTGCAGGGTTCCCGAGCCCACCATCCGGGTGCCACTTGGTACACCAGGCCACGTGTGCCTCGTCTGTCCCAAGCCCACCCTGCTGGGTGCCACTTGGTAGAAAAATAGCACTACCTACAAACACCAGAAACTAGTTGCGACTCCTGCACAGAGATCAAGTTGGTTAATAAGTCGAGAGAGTCAATTAAGGATCCCAATGTGTGGTAGTATCGAGTCATTGGACAACATACATAGAACTCAGTGCTTAAGGACGGTTCCAGTGAGACAACCCACCATGTACTCCTACATGGCCTCTCACCGCTACCTTTACCAAATCGTATTCACACACTTCACTCTCAGCATCAGAACATATCGTAACACTCCAATTCATTCCCAATGAACCAGACCTGACAAAACTCTAAGCAATAGCAGGCGTAGCGTGGTAGGAACACAACATGGCTCAATCAACTCCTACACATGCTAGTGGGTTTCAACTATTTATGTGGCAATGACAGTCATGCAGAGGAATGGGTTCAACTACCGCAAAGACAAAGTAGCAGATGAATCATTGTTGTCCTAATGCAATAACCGAGAGCAGGAGCGAGAGTAGGATTGTATCGGAATGAACAAGGGGTTTGCTTGCTCGGTAGATCAACAAGGAAGGCATTGCTCCTCGATGTACTCTGGAACACTCTCCTGAGCAGACCTATCGAGAAGGAACGGTGTCGGCAATCAATACTCAAGCATATGCAACAATATGATGCATGATCATGGCATGAATATGTGATGTTGTTTGTGCTAATGCATCTAGCAATCATTTGGTTGAAGTTCATTTGAACCAAGAGTTCAAATGCAACTCCAAATTAAGCTCTTATATATGCCAGTTTTAGTGTTTCACTTATACAGTAGGTATAAGTTGGTTTGTCATGCATGAAACAAGTACAGATGGAAAGATTGAATTTTTCTGATAATTTTTCATATATAAATTATTTCAATCGGAGCTAAGGTTGAATTTCTATGATTTTTTGAAGTTTTGCTAATTTTCTAGAATTTCCTGATTTAAATTTAAACCAGAAAAGGATTAATTGCGTCAGCATGACGTTTGAGTGACGTCATCAGGTCAACGGGTCGCTCCAGGTCAAACCTGACCAGTCGGACCCATATGTCAGTGTCTAACTAACTAACTTAAGTTAACTAGCACTAATCTACTCCTAATCTAACTTAGTTAAGGCCCTGGGCCCACATGTCAGTATCAGCGGCTAATTAGGTTTAATTAATATTTAACTAAAATTAGCAGGGGCCTGGCCCCACTTGTCAGCGATCCAGGGGAGGTCAAACCCCTGGTCAGCGGGGTCAAACCCGCCGGCGACTCGACGCCGGCGAGGCCAGACGCCGCGGAGGGCCTCGGATTTGGTCCTCCGGTGACCAACTCGATGGTGGAGATGTGCTACGCGTAGCTGGGGAGCTGCCACATCCAGTGGTGCGAGTCATTGGACACGGGAGGTTGGTGCTCGCCAGAAGCGAGCTTGCGGCGGCTGCCGGAGTTCGGCTTCGACGGAGGGGCTATCTACAGAGCGTGGGGAGGCAGGGGAGAAGGGGGGGACCGATGCGGGGGCTCACGGCGGGCTCGAGGACGTCGTCGGAGAGCTCGGGGGAGGCTGGAGTCGGCGGGGCGGCAAAGACGATCTCCGGCGGCCGGAGATGAAGACGACGGCGCCGAGGACAAAGCGGGGCTCGCCCGGGTTGCTTGGCTTGGTGAGGAGGGAGAGGGGGTTGCGGCAGATCTGTGGAGCGCGTCGGGGAGGCGAGGCCGTGGCTGTGGGCGCGGCAACAGTGGCCGGTGGCGGCAGTGGCGCTCGGCCGTGAGAAAGAGAGAGAGGGAGGGAGAGGAGAGGAGAGGACTGGGGAGAGTGAGAGGGGTACGGCAGCGCGTGGCGTCGCGTGGAGCATCCAGAGCGACAAGAGGGAGGACAGGCAGGCAGGGAGGGAGGAGGTGGCGCGCGGCGGTGCGCTGCTGCGTCAACGCTGCAGCCTGCCCCTCCCTGCGGGGAGGAAGACGACAGAGGAGGGGGGCTGTGGGCTGGGCCATTCTTTGGGCTCTGCAGGTGCTTAGGCCAGCACAGAGCTGGGCCGCAGGTAGGTCCAGGTAAGGTTTTTCCCTTTTATTTCTTTTTCTATTTTTCTGATATTTGTTTGGTTTAAATAAAATACTAAACCATTTTATTTTCTTATGCCAATTTTTGTAGGGGCTAGTGGCATTATTCCAGAGCTCCTCAACAACTGGCATAATTTTTGGACATATATTAAATATATAACCAATATATATCCAATGCAAATATTTATGCATTAATTCCAAATGGCCAAAATAAATACTTGTGAGCTCCTAAAAATATTGGTTTGACTTTTATCTCTGTCCAATATTCTCAGAGAGCAACATGAGCATTTTCTTGGACCCTTTTGGAGCAATTTTTATTTGGGTCATTTCTAGAAATGATTCTGAGGGTTTCACAAATCCCCACTTCATAATTAAATGGAATTTAAACATGATGCACACATGACTAGCTAGTCTAAGTCATACCAGAACTAGGGATGTGACACTCGGGTAGGGGGTCCCGAACTGTGCGTCTAGGCGGATGGTAACAGGAGACAAGGGACACGATGTTTTTACCCAGGTTCGGGCCCTCTCGATGGAGGTAAAACCCTACTCCTGCTTGATTAATATTGATGATATGGGTAGTACAAGAGTAGATCTACCACGAGATCGAGAGGCTAAACCCTAGAAGCTAGCCTATGGTATGATTGTTGTTAGTCCCACGGACTAAAACCCTCCGGTTTATATAGACACCGGAGAGGCTAGGGTTACAGTCGGTTACAATGGTAGGAGATCTACATATCCGTATTGCCAAGCTTGCCTTCCACGCCAAGGAAAGTCCCATCCGGACACGGGACGAAGTCTTCAATCTTGTATCTTCATAGTCTTGGAGTCCGGCCAAAGATGATAGTTCGGCTATCCGGACACCCCCTAGTCCAGGACTCCCTCACCTGGTTCGGGGGACTACTGAGGGAGTCCGGGATTAAGGGGTCCTCGGACAGCCGGACTATTAACATGGGCCGGACTGTTGGGCTATGAAGATACAAGACAGAAGACTTCTTCCCGTGTCCGGATAGGACTCTCCTTTGCATGGATGGCAAGCTTGGCGATTCGGATGTGTAGATTCCTTTCTCTGTAACCGACTTTGTATAACCCTAATCCCCTCCGGTGTTTATATAAACCTGAGGGGTTAGTCCATAGAGGCAATCATACTCATAGGCTAGACTTCTAGGGTTTTAGCCATTACGATCTCGTGGCAGATCAACTCTTGCAATACTCATACTCATCAAGTTCAATCAAGCAGGAAGTATGGTATTACCTCCATAGAGAGGGCCCGAACCTGGGTAAACATTGTGTCCCCTGCCTCCTGTTACCATTAGCCTTAGACGCACAGTTCGGGACCCCCTACCCGAGATTCGCCAGTTTTGACACTGACACCAGCCGCCTCCCAAGGTCGCGCCCAGAGCCTGCCGCCGCTGCCCTAGATCTGATCTCAGTCAGGCGCCGCGTCGTGTCGCGATTCAATCTCGGCTACGCCACCACTCCCATCGAGATCCCACACCACCACACACATGAGCAGGGGAGAAGGACCGCCGTCCGTCCCGGGCTTAGCCCGGCGGCGTCCTTCGGCGGGGATGGAGGGAAGGGAGGGAGAAGAGGAGGGCTCGACAGCTAGGGTCGGGAGGACCTCGATCCCATGTTGCCCGAGCGGGGCCGACGCGGGGGCTGGGCTGGGAGCGGGGGCGGCTAAGATCAAGTTGATAATTTCCTCATTAACACGTATGGGTTTTTAAGTTCCGGTCAACACCCGCTTCTGTTGTCGCGTCCCCTCCATTTTTGCTCTGTGTTCGTTTCCAGTAGTATATGTCTTTGTATTTAATTTTGGGGATTCTGTATTCATTTCCGCTTCTACAAGCAAAATGTGAAAACAAACATGTTTTTTTTTTTGAGAAATCATTGGGGGAGGAGTTCGTCCACCTGAATATATTACTCAAAGTGGCCATTATGCCATTATGCCAAATAAACAAACATGGCAGTACTCAGTTCTGTCCATTTTCACTATGTTTCATCCCTAATTGCACCCATGCTTCAAAAATCCACACTCGTGTATGTGCCTCCCTTTTCATGTATTTTTGAAGAATTGCCACTTTTTTCATGTGAGATACAAGATCACACCCGATCACTATACTTGGCCGGATGTACGTGCATCTCTGCTTAAGCCAACCTGCTGATGTCATTGTCCAACCCATGTACGATCTAGCAATTTGTGCCCCCTCAAACTTTTGGGGGGCCCTATTCTAAAAAATCTTTTGGG
Organism: Aegilops speltoides; assembly: GCA_021437245.1. NCBI lineage: Eukaryota > Viridiplantae > Streptophyta > Magnoliopsida > Poales > Poaceae > Aegilops > Aegilops speltoides. Next base: position 33,453 of record JAHHZJ010001474.1, on the reverse strand, counting down.
AGCCCTTGTGTTGGAGCTCACATGCTCCCATCGATGGGGTTTTCAATTGGAACTCTACATTGTGCTCTTCGCATCATATTTCATCCATGTTTACTGTTTTTATTTTCATAATTCATCCATGTGTGCTTTTCAGATTATATTTTTCTTGCTTATTTGATGAGGATCAATTTTGTTTATCTGCATCACAATGATGCAGAGGTGAGGTTTAACCTCCTTTTAAACAAAGAGGTAGTAGTTGGCCTATCCATGTTGCAATAGGCTTGTAGCAGCAGTTGTTTTTTGTTAACAGTAAAACCTCCTCTCATTCATTTGTAATAAGTGTTACATCATTTACAATCAAAGGAGATATAAAAGTAGAAGGTTCATCCATCCAGACATTAGTGGGAGAAAATGACGCTAAGCTAGCTAACTCATGAGCTACTGAGTTTGCCTCTCTTGGAAAAAAAATCAAAAATGAGATGAGGAAATTCACATGACATATGATAGCAATCATCGAAAAGATAGCTGCCGAGGCTCCTGCGAAATTAGCTCCCTACTTTATTGTGTTAATGAGATCCATGTTGTGTAAGTCCACCACTAGTTTGTTACAACCAATGGGTTGTGCAAGGGATAAACCGTATTTCGATGCCATGGTCTCCGCAGATAATTATGCTATTACCTACAACAATAATCTTCTATCAACTGTTACGGATAACAACCCCAATGGTTCCTCTTAGGCTCTTAGCATCTCATCATCAAAACCTACACATCCACATTCAGCTTAACATAGTGCGGAGGAGGAAGTGGGTTCATTTCTTGATCGTTACGTTGATTTGGCCGTAAAAATTAGATACAACAATCTCTCTCATCCAAAACTATTTGGGGATTAGAGGGATGGGGTGAGATTTGAGGGGATTGGGCGGAGAGAAGGGGTTCACCAAATTCCTTCACGTCCCCAATCGATTTTAGGCTTGCAATCGTGCTCTTAACCGGACATCCTAGCCGTCCATCTTCTGATCCAGTGGCCCAAGACGCAATCATATGTTCTATTCATTACTACGTACTGTATTTGGCATCTACCAGACTTGTGTTGCACGCAGCATCATACCGAGAAACGACGGCCAAATTAAAGCTGCGTTCTACGGCTGTAAAGCAATAAAGCGCGGGAACTAAACTAAACTAAACTGAAAGGATCGATGCATATAGTATGCACGTCCGGCAAGGAAAGGTATCCACTGTCCAGCCAGCCGTCATTTTATCCTCGAGGCGAGCGGATCGAATCTCTGACAGGTCGAGAGGGCGAATGCCCCAGAGCGCGGGGACGGCTGCCTTGAGCATCAAGTTTGTCACAACCTTGACGTAACCCAGCCTCCACAAGCAAGCAATCGGCTGTCCATGCAGCCGAGGGAAGCAAGGAACAAATCTAGCCTACTGCGTTTTCCCGTCGATCGTGCGCACGCCCCGTATCTATATATAAGGTGCAGCTGCCGATGCAATCCTTAAGCCGCCTGAAGTACTAATACTGACTGGTAGAAGAAGAAGTAGAGCCCAGCCTCTGATCGGTCGAAGCGTTCGCAGCTTGGAGCACTCACGCACACATGGCGAACGCGGGGCTGAAGCCGGTGGCCGGCCTCCTCCTGATGCTCAACTTCTGCATGTACCTCATCGTCGCCGCGGTCGGGGGCTGGGCCATCAACTTCGCCATCAACAACGGCTTCTTCATAGGTACGTGCTGCTGACTGCTAGGGCATAATCGTGCTGCATTACTTGTATGTTGCTTCCGGCCGCGGTGTCCTCCGTGCCTATGTATCTTGTGTTAATTCCTTGAGCTGAGCGGATGTATGTTGTTATACAGGTTCCGGGCTGGAGCTGCCGTCACACTTCTCTCCGATCTACTTCCCGATAGGGAACGCGGCGACCGGGTTCTTCGTCATCTTCGCCGTGATCGCCAGCGTGGTCGGCATGGGGGCGGCGCTTGCCGGGTTCCACCATGTCCGGGCGTGGAGCCACGAGAGCCTGCCGGCGGCAGCCTCCTCTGCGTTCATCGCCTGGATGCTCACGCTGCTTGCCATGGGGTATGTAGTAGTATGACCACTTCTACGTACCACTCCCTTCAGCCTCCTATGCATATGTAACGTTTTGCCTGACTTATTTGTATCCTCTTTGGCGCCTTCTGATTCTCCAGATTGGCTGTTAAGGAGATTGACCTGAACGGCAGGAATGCTAGACTGGTAAGACCGACAGACGCACTGTTTAATTTCACCATTCGTAGGGAATCAAGTTGTGAGTTTGTGACTACTGATGTGACACGATATAATTATTAATAACTGTTTGTGTTGGTCTGAATTGTCTTGTAGATAACCATGGAGGCTTTCACCATCATACTCTCGGGGACCCAGCTCTTCTACATACTCGCCATACACGGAGGGAGGTGAAGGGCCAGCTCAAGTGGGCAAGATCGACTGCCGATGGAATATTTGCTTCCAAGCGTGATGATTCAAGGCCGATATATCAACTACAACTAGGCGAGCATTGGTTCACGGCCGGGTTGCGTGTATACATCTTTGATGTGGTGTTAAAAAATTGTGTATCGTGTGTTTATTGCTGAGGCGGAAATGCACTTGTGCATGTGTGAGTGTGTGTCTGTGTATATGTACGTTGTGTGCGTAAGCGTTAGATGCGTGTTAAGATTTCCGCGTGATTTGTTGATTGGAAACCATATATGAAGCTATTATATTCATTTGATTTGAGTATATCGTCTTTTTTACGGAAAATTGTTAATATTAATTACTCCCGCCGTTCATAATATAGTGCATACATATTTTCTTAAAAAGTCAAACCTCACAAACATTGGTTAAGTTTGTGAAGAAAAACATTCACATCTAGAAAGCCAAAACATATATCATTAGATTCATCATAAGATTTAGTTTCACATTTGATTTATTTGGGGTTGTGCATGTCATAGTTTTCTCTGTAAACTTGTTCAAAGTTTGCAAAGGTTGACTTAAAAAGAAAAACTATGCACACTACATTACGAAAAAGGAGAATTTTAGTACGATGCACTGTTTTGGGTTTTAGCGTGTTTATCTGGTGCATGTCTCATCGGCTATTGGGACAGATCCAAGCGACCAACTTCTTGCTCATTGGCAGCACAATTGTTGGGGAGCATGCCAGCGCGAACCCGTCCGCTCCCGTGCGCCCATAGTGGGCCGGCCCACGAGCGGGGTTGAACTCCCCAGTTTTTTTTAATTCCTTTTTTTTTTACTATTTTTGCTTTTCGTTTTTCTTCAAAATAATTCGTAATTTACAAAAGTAAATTTTGTACAAAAATGTTCGTGATTTCAAAATAATGGAGTTTTTTTGAATTTTATGAAAATTTATATATTTTGATGAACAAATTTATATGAGCATCTTTCTAGTAGTGATGAATTTTTTTTATATTTGATGAACAAAATTTGAATACGATGAACATTTTTTAAACTTTATGAACAGAATTTATATTTAAGAATATTTTTCGGAAAAATGGATGAAAACTTTTGAATTCGTTGAACAAATTTTGAGTATGGTGAACAATTTTTGAAATCGATGACGAACAAACTTTAAATTTGGTTAACAATTTTTGGAATCGATGAACAAATTTCAAATTTGACGAACATTTTTTGAATTTGATGAACAAATTTTGAACTTTGACGAACATTTTTTCAATCTGATGAACATAAAACGAATTTTATGAACATACCAATTCTGTAAGAAAAGAAAAAACAAAAATGAACAAATTTTTATTTTGATGAACACATTTTGAAATTGATGAACATATTTTAAATTTGGGGAAATATTTTTGAAATTGATGAACAATTTTTGAAATTGGTGAATATTTTTTAATTTGATGAACAAATTTTGAATTTTGATGAACATTTTTCAATCCGATGAACAAAAAAGGAATTGTATGAACATTTTTTGAATCGTTGAGTATTTTTATGCAATGCAAACATTTTCTGAATTTGATACAAAAATACGTTCACGAATTTGGAAAGAAAAGAAAAAAACTAAAAAGGGAAACAGAAAAGAAAAAAAAGTAAAAGAAACATGAGAGCTAAAGAAAAAACGAAAAGAAAAATAAATGGGATATGGGCCGGCCCATACGAGCGCTCCAGCGAGCCAGGGGGGTGCGCATTATGCGGCAGAATGTCGAGCGATCGCACAGGTTAGGCGGCTGACTGGGCCGGCCCACGCAGGCAGCGTCCAGTGTAAAAAAAAGCAACGAAAAATTAAAGCTAAAGATGGGAGTTGAACTCGCGATCGCTCCATTGTATGCAAAGCTGGCTAGCCACCACGACTTGTTAACGCTTGTAATCAAATGCCTTATTTTGAATTCCAAACGTTTTTGGCAAAGCACGAACTCGTTTAAAAAACGAGTCTACCACGACTAGTCACTTCGGCAGGTCGCATTATTTTTCCCTTTAAATCTTTTCTTTTTAATTCGGAATAAAACATTTGAAGTCCAAACGTTTTGGCAAAAAACGAACGAGTTTCAAAATAATGGAGTTTTTTGAATTTTATGAAAATTATTTGAATACGATGAACATTTTTAAACTTTATGAACAGAATTTATATTTAAGAATATTTTTCGGAAAAATGGATGAAAACTTTTGAATTCGTTGAACAAATTTTGAGTATGGTGAACAATTTTTGAAATCGATGACGAACAAACTTTAAATTTGGTTAACAATTTTTGGAATCGATGAACAAATTTCAAATTTGACGAACATTTTTGAATTTGATGAACAAATTTTGAACTTTGACGAACATTTTTCAATCTGATGAACATAAAACGAATTTTATGAACATACCAATTCTGTAAGAAAAGAAAAAACAAAATGAACAAATTTTATTTTGATGAACACATTTTGAAATTGATGAACATATTTTAAATTTGGGGAAATATTTTTGAAATTGATGAACAATTTTTGAAATTGGTGAATATTTTTTAATTTGATGAACAAATTTTGAATTTTGATGAACATTTTTCAATCCGATGAACAAAAAAGGAATTGTATGAACATTTTTTGAATCGTTGAGTATTTTTATGCAATGCAAACATTTTCTGAATTTGATACAAAAATACGTTCACGAATTTGGAAAGAAAAGAAAAAAACTAAAAAGGGAAACAGAAAAGAAAAAAAAGTAAAAGAAACATGAGAGCTAAAGAAAAAACGAAAAGAAAAATAAATGGGATATGGGCCGGCCCATACGAGCGCTCCAGCGAGCCAGGGGGGTGCGCATTATGCGGCAGAATGTCGAGCGATCGCACAGGTTAGGCGGCTGACTGGGCCGGCCCACGCAGGCAGCGTCCAGTGTAAAAAAAAGCAACGAAAAATTAAAGCTAAAGATGGGAGTTGAACTCGCGATCGCTCCATTGTATGCAAAGCTGGCTAGCCACCACGACTTGTTAACGCTTGTAATCAAATGCCTTATTTTGAATTCCAAACGTTTTTGGCAAAGCACGAACTCGTTTAAAAAACGAGTCTACCACGACTAGTCACTTCGGCAGGTCGCATTATTTTTCCCTTTTAAATCTTTTCTTTTTAATTCGGAATAAAACATTTGAAGTCCAAACGTTTTTGGCAAAAACACGAACGAGTTTCAAAAAATGTTAGCAATTATTCGAATTTGTAACCAAAATTTTAAAACCGGAACAATTTTGAAGTTGTGGACAATTTTAAAAAGGGAATTTTTTAAAAAATTATGACCAATTTTGAGAGTCATGAACAAGTTTTAAGGATGTGAACAATTGTTTAATCTGCAAAGAATTATAAAAAGGGAAACTTATTTGAATTTGTCAACAAATTTTGAGAATTTTTAAAAGATGTGAACAATTGTTGGATGTGCAAACAAATTATAAGAATAGGAATTTTTGAATTTGTGAACGAAATTTTGAGAAAAGATAACACTTTTTTCAATGAGTCAATTACACCGGTGGTGCTTGAACTTGGCGTAAACGATCACTTTGGTGCTAGAACTTGTGGCATACATTGAACTGGTGCAATAACTTGGCTCAGTTGTGCAAATACGGTCCTAATCGCATATGGATGGGAAATCAACGCAGACTTGGCGTGCCAGCATGGCATGGGGCCTGCTGTCAACGACTTGAAGCGTGTGGCCTGTTTTTTTGGCAACAAAAACCCCTCAAAAAAAATATTGCTCACAAAAAAGACCATGTTCACGTGGTAGATGTTTTTTTTTCTTTTGTTGTATGACAAGTAGGTGCTGACGTCAAAATTAAAAGAAAAAAGCTTAGGCCTCTACATTCGAACACGTCAACTACTGCTAGGACGCACACCCTCACAGCCACGGCAACATCTGCTCTTGGTTGTTCAACAAGTAAAATAGTCGTTAATGTAGTATATAACGGTATTTGGAAAAAGAAAAGTAGTATAAAGATGATACATGTGGGGCTTAAATTGGCTGCAGATGTACTCTCGAAAAAAATTGGCTGCAGATAGTGCAGCCCATTTTACGTGCGCTAGTTCTTTTTGAAATAATTGTAAAACGTAGGTAATAAAAATAAAGTTCAAAATAATTACGTGTGATAAATATTATACACAAAAACAATGATTAGCACATAAAAGTTTTTAAGCAGACATGCATTATATAAATTGTTTAGTAAATGCGGGCACCTAAAATGTTTAAAGAATATTAAAAATTATAGAGTTGCAGCTATATTTAAATTATTCAAACTAATGAATATAAAATTTTACTAAATATTTATGAATATTCACTTTTGACTTATATTCAAAACAACTATCTAATTTAAATATTAGCATGACTGAATATTCGTATTAACATTTTAAATCTTAAACTACCTATTTTTAATTATACAAACATCGAATTATACAAATATGCGTATGATTATTGAAATGTTTGTCAATTAAAATATCATTTATAATTGTAATGCTAAAAATATTTGTATTTCTTATTATGAAAATATTTTTATAATTTCACAAATATTTTACATATATATGTATAATTTTATAATTATATGTGAACAGTTTAGAAAGGTAATTTATTTTGTTTGTATGTATAATAATATTTATACTTCACAAAAATTGAAACATTATTCTTATTAATGAGATTAGAATTTTCATACCTACAAATATCTAAATAAAACAAACAGGAGCAAATGGGGCGCACTGACGGCAGTCCATTCCAGCCCCACAAGCGCCTCTATTTGACTGCATTAACCTAACTATCCATGTTGAAGTGTTTCTAAAAAAAACTATCCATATGAAGTTGTTAATAGGTGAATGGTATAGCGGCCAGGACCAACTGTGACCTAACCAAGGGTCTCGCGCTCGAGGCACCAAGACTCCTTTTTTCGTGTTAATTTTAGTATGCACACGCGGGGCCCACTGACAATAGAGTCGTAAAAAGTTTGAAATGCCACCTTTCCAACGCCAATAAGGCTTTTTTATGAGAAAAAACTCGAGGGGGTTTAACAAAAAAAACTAGCCACACTCCCTCTCTTTGCCATCCTGACGGCAGGACCATGCGATGTTGGCGCGCATAGTCAGTGGCTCGGGCGTACACAACCGAGATTTGCACCGTATTTGCACACCGGAGCCAAGTTATTACATCAGTTCGATGTATACCACAAGTTCTAGCACCAAAGTGACCGTTCACGCCAAGTTCAAGCACCACCGGTGTAATTGACTCTTTTTTAATATGACCATTTCTGGAAAAAGTGGACACTTTTGCGTCTGCAAACATATCAAAACTCTGAACAAAATTTGAAAAGAGCAAACATTGTTTGTAATTTGTGAAGTATATTTTGAAAGAGGAACTTTTTTGACAAAAAAAGAAGAACATTTTTCAATTTTTGAAAAAAAAAGTTAAACAAGAACATTTTTTTAACTTTGAACATTTTAAATTTTTTAATTTGGAAAGGAAAAAGGGAAGGAAAAGGAATTTAAAAAGAAATAAAGAAATGGAAAAATGTAAAATACAAATAAAGAATGAAAAATAAAAAACTATATTGAAAATAAAATAATAAGGAAACAGAAAAAATCAATGAAAACTGGTTTAGGAACCATCTAGAAGCTTCCCAAAATCGCTCGGGAACCTCCTAGAAGGTTCCCAATAACGGACACTGTAACGCATATGTGGTCTCGCAATTGGGAATGGTCGCTTGTCGCTCGGGTCTATGCGAAACAGCTGCAACTTGACGCAATGTGCGTCCATTGGGAAATTCCGCTCGGGGCCGCCCTATAAGCCATATAGGAACCCGCCAATTGTTGTGTATCACTCGAGCAACTGTTAAGCCTCGGATCGCCCTCGTGCATAGGTAGATGGGCTGGTCCATAGAGATTAAGCGAACCGAGCGTGTCACCGGTTTTAGGAGGGACCTTCTATCCATTCGCATGTACGCGCTTTGGGACGACCCATGTGCATGACGGGGCGCCCCTGTTATTTTTTCTGTTAATTGTTTTTTTATTTTACACGTTCAGCATTTAAAAAATGTCCTGAATTTCATCACAAATTTGGACAGTGTTCCTATAAGTCAAAAAAATCACGAATTTCAAAAATGTTCCAAATTTAATAAATACTCACGAATTTGACAAATGTTCCCATTTTTGGCAAATTATGCATGATTTTCAAAAGATATTCCTAATTTCAAAAACATTGAACAATTTTCACAATTTCCAGGTATTAGAAATAAAAATAAAAATTAAAAAAATACTTCAATAAATTTCCGAATTCTAAAAATATGTACAAATTCAAAAAATATTGCCTTATTACCAAAATGTTCATAAATTCAAAAAATGCTATATATTTCTAAAGTTACTCAATTTTACTAAAAAATATAAATACACAAAAAATAATTAATATAAATAAAATCGCGTATTTTTAAAAAAGGAAAGAAAAACCTTACAAAAATCGGTGGGGACGAAAAACAGAATTGGGCTAGACCAATTATAACAAATCTCGCAGGTCGCGGTTACGCATCGCGTAGCTATCCCCCGACAATTATCAAAAAAACAAAAAACAAAGCTATCCCCCGACCAACGCACTAAATAGAATCCGCCCAACCAAAAAGGTTCCTACCTTTCCGAGTTTTCCGTTTCCTTTTGTTTTTTCAGTGTTCTTTTGTTTCTCTTTTTCGATTAGATTCTTATTTACTTACCTTATTCTTTTCTTCTATCAATTCGAAAATTTGAATGTTCAATTTTTCAAAAAATGTTCTAGATTTAAACAATATCAAAAACATTAGCACTTTACATAAACAACAGACATTTCAGAAATTGTTCGTGAATTTATGTCAATCAACGAACTTTTTTAGAATTTCGTGTGCATCTTTTAAAATGGACAAATAATTTGTAAATTCAGGAACATTCTTTTTAATTTGGTAATATTTTTAAGTAATAAACATTTCTTGGAACTATAAAAGTTCTAATTAAAAAAATTAGGAACTTTTATGGTGCGAAAGGAAATAAGAAAATCAACGAAAAAAGAAAAAGAAAAATTAAAGAGAGATATATATGAGCCTTATTTGGAATGATATATCACCATGGTTATTTCTCGCTCATGCGAGACGGACGATCTCGCGAACGTGCCTGCCGGAACTACCTTTTTTTCAGCGCGCGGAGGAAATTCCGTTTTTCGGTGTGGTGTGCTTTGCTGTGGTTTCCTTTTTAACGTTCGATTTTATTTCTTTTCTTTGTGGTTCTTTTTTTGTGCACGATTTATTTTGGGTTTATTCCTCCTTTTTCATTTTTTTTGTCTCTATGGTTCTTTACCTGTTTTCTTCAGTTTTTTTATATTTTCTTACACATTGAATATTTTTCAGAATACATGACTAAACTTTTCTCGATATATGTTTGGAATAAAAAAAAATTAAATAGTAAACATATTCATATATATATAAACATATTCATATTCATATATATGCATTGAACATATTTTTAATCAGAGGTAACATTTTCTGAAACTACATGAGCATTTCTTAATATCATGACTATTTTTCTGATGTGTGGGAATATTATTTTAATGTCATGGCCATTATTCTGAATGGTGTGTAACTTGTTTCAAAATTACACGGACATTTATTTTCATTGTATAAACATTTTTGGAAAATGTCACGAACATTTTTTTCATTAGTACAAATCCTATAAAACCACACGAACATCTTTTTTGCACTGTATAAACATTTTATTTTACGTTGCATAAATACTTTTGTTGAATGGTACAACATATTATTGTTAAATATGTGAATAATTTATTTACATTATATGAAAAATTATAATGTTAAGAATATATTTTAAAAGCGCAGACATCATTGTTTTACATTGAATGAACATTTTTTATGTTGCATGAGTATTTTTTAAATGAGTGATTAAACTTTTTTATTAATTTAATGAACTATGTTCCCATTTCAGATATATAAATGAAGGTAATAAAATATGCATTTGCAACATTTCAAAGGCTTAACTTGAGAAATAAAAGCAAAAGAAAGATAGAAACATAATTATTACAATAGAATTCATTATGTTGACCCACTATATTGAACAAGAAATAAAAAGATACATATTGGGTTGTCTCCCAACCAGCGCTAATGTTTAATGCTCCTAGCTAGAATAATGCAAATATATCAAGTTTTATCATCATTTAATTTTTCAATAAGGCAACTTGATTTCTTAGGAGGATTGCCAAACATTTTATTAGTCATAACACTCGTAGGCACAAATTCAAAAAAATTAGTGTCAAAGGCATGTCCATTTTTTATCTTCTAAAAGTTGGGTGCGCACTTATCATTTTTAAATCTCCCTTTTCTTTACGAGAAGAAGCACCCAAATTTGGCCTAGGAACCTTACACACATAAGTGAATTTCAACTTCTTATTTGTAGAAGCTTCCTCACTAGTTTTTGTGGAAGAAAAAGTTGAACCCGAGACATTTATAACTTCTTTCAATTTATCAATTCTATCGGAACTTTGTTCTACTCTATCAGTAATTGGTTCTTTTTTCCTTTAATAATTCCAAAGCATTTTGTACTGTAGAGCCTAACTTAGTAACTTGATTATGCACCTTGTTATCCAGTTCTTCTAATTGTTGATGAGTTGGCATTTTATTTCCAATAAATATCCAATTTTTGGATAAGATGCTGCAAAGTTATTTCAGTTTTATTAACCTTAATTGGTGGAAATCCAACTAAACTTCCCATAGCATTAAAAACATCCACAGTATGACTATTTTAGAAATTTTTTCTAGTGATAGCATCAAGAACAAACCTATACCAAGTAGTAACACCAATATACTAATTTCTAAGGAGTATTGTGGTAGATTGTTTATTAGTAGATCTATTTTGAGCATCACAAATTCTATGCCACCCATCTATTAAACTTTCTTCGCCCCTTGGTTTAAAATTAAGAACCTCTAGATTGGGCTTATAGACTACAAGTGAAGAACTAGCCATGATAGGAAGACAAACAAAAATAGTAATAAGGTATTTTGGTATTTTTTAAAACTTTGGCAAGCAAAGCAAAAGGCAAAGGTAACTAGTCAAGAAATAAACAAGTAAAGAAAAAGTTTGTGTGTAGGTACCTGACTTGATACAAGATGATTCCCCAGCAACGGCACCAGAAATTACTTTGCTACTCCCGTAGGAGTTGTTGGTTTCGCCCAAAAGCGGACGGGTGATATACCACATAAAAAAATATTGCCCACAACTGAGAACCAATATTTAATCGAACTAGTAGGAATCACCAAGCTAGCAAGGTAAGTAGTGTCTGCACACAAACAGAAACAATGCTTGCACCCAACTTGAGGGGTTTGTCAAGCCCCTGGTCTTGCTAGTTACAAGATTAAAAGCAAATAGATAGATAGTGGTACAACAAAAAGGAAAATATGGAAATATAATAATACTATATTATTGCCTCTAGGGCATATTTCCAACAGATATCGTTTGTGGCGGAGTGATCGCCATGTTGGCCAACTCCCTTGGCCAAGACTTCACCGATGTTTGCTCCATTGTTAGTAACACCCTTGTTAATAAGAGGGTTCTCACTGGTGTTGTAATGGTAGTGGTTCACCTTTGACCAGGAGGCACCGGAACTGGAACAAGTTGATGAAGATGAACTAGCCACCGACAAGGAGGACATGCATTCTTTAGAAGATGCATAAGAGGAAGTGCCCTACACCACATACGCTGACATCTACAACCTCGAGGGCTCCATCAATGACATGAGCAGCCTTACCAAGTCCCTTTGAGACACGTCCGCGTCCATGTACAACAACTTCTACAAGTAGAGCCAAGGATGGGCTCTGTACTATCCACCACCACAATGATCTCGCTAGATTTGGCTTGCAAAAGCTTAAGCTCGGGGGGAGGTCACTACCACGTCTAAATCAAGATATGATGGTATTTATTTATTAAAGTTGTAATGAGGTTGTACTTAAGCTCGATGAGCTTCGATAACTCGTGTTGGTTTGTCCAATACTTTGCTTTTTATTTGGTTTGTTAGATTTTTTGTGTTATTTTTGCTGGTTGCAATTTTTCATTTGCAACTTGGCTTTCCAAACCACCAAAACCAAAATATATAATAAGTTTTGACTTGCTCTTTTCCTTTTTGCCCCAGATATGTTTGCATTCTTGTTTATATTTTCTACGAGAGTTGTTCTACTCACGCAGCAAGGAATGCACCCTTAAGGAAGAAAAGCATGGAAATTCATGGTCGCTAACGTATGTCCCATGACTCCAACGTAGTAGGTTTTGTTCTAGTAGCTAAAATAATTTATTAACCTTTGTTCTGTTTAATCTAGATAACCAAGACTTATCGTGGGTCTAGTTTTTAAGAAGAAAGTAATATTAACAAACAATAACAATTCATAAGAGAAAGTCTCTAAAAAGACTTGGGTATTGAGAAGAATTATAAGGAATACGATGTTAGAGATACTCAACCGCATAGTATCAATTTTAATAGACTCAATAGCCCTTGTGGATAAAGTTTTCTAGAGGAACCTAGTTGAAAGGTGAATGAGATTATGCCAAAATCTATGTTTGCATTCTTACATGGCGGTTCAGCTTCTCGCTAGTGCCATGGCCTTGTCACTCTATGTGCGTTCACATGCATAAATGTGACCTCGTCACCTTTCTTGATGTTATGTCAAGAACTTCGTTGGCCAATGAACGATCCACCGTAGTTTCAACTCAGATTTTGGCTATGAGTTTGTCTAGGGATGAGAATGGAGTGAAAACTTTTCGGAGGAATAATGGAAATAGGGCGGAAATAGAAAACGAAAATGGAAATTTGCAAAACAGAAGTGGAAATGGATTTTTTATGCGGAGACGGAAATAAAAATGAAACAGTGTTTTCCGGTGGATCAGGAGTGGAATTGGAACTTCCTGTTTCCATGAATATGGAATTTCTATTTTGACTATAGACCTGTGACTACTTTGTAGCCTAGCCACCAAACAACACACAATGACACAATGAGTAGAATGGACCATTTGAGGCTTAACTTCTACTACCACACATGTACTTAGCTTGACCCTATATGCAATTGTCCAGTAATACTACATTACTATGCTAAGTTGCTAACATAATGATATTATTTTGTAGCCATGTTAACAATTCATTAAAAAATTATGTGTATCTCTCTATGATTTTAGGGTTTTTTAAGTTCCCATAAACTCCTGCTTCTATTTCCATGTTTGCTTTGTATTCGCTTCATGTCCATTTACGGTAGCATCTTTTTCTGTATTCATTTTTGGGGTTTCTGTATTCGTTTCCGCTTCTACAAAAATATATGAAAACAAATATGGTAGCACTCAGTTCCGTTCGTTTTCGCTCCATTTTCATCCCTAAGTTTGTTACATTGTGTGGTGGCAACACTACATCGAGTATTATTCAACTTTCTCTTGAATGTTTGTGTATGTGATAATAACCGAGTACTGATCGCAAGAGCTCAAAAGAGAGAACATATTGGTCCATAGTACTCAAACTTAAGCCTACGAAACCTTATGCATGTATCATTTCTTTGCCATGATCCCATCACCAGACAACTAGAATTTGAACAATCAATGATTGAAATAAAGTCCTTGAGAGCCTGATGAGGAGGCACTTTTGGGTGTTAGCGACTTACTCTAGTATCACGATGTCTTCACATACCTTTCACTCCCTAATTCATGTTTTCATTGCTCAAGAAAGAAAATTCTCCTCCGTGCGTTCCCGGCAACAAGTGTTAATTATACTAAATAGAATGAAAGCTACTTTGTTATTTTGTCTAGTCGAGCAAGAACTTTGTGTTGCTTATCTTTGCTTCACGAATACTTACATAATAACCATGCGACCGCTACGGCTATACTAAGTTTTCAGGTGAAAAACGGAGGGATAACTAGGCATACCGATTGTAAGTGAACGAAAACCTTCTCATTATTTTGGTTTAAACAATGAAGTTCCTTATAGTTTGGATTTCTATCTATGTTGCCTGAGGAAGGTCAAGTTTAAGCTTGGGGAGTTGATGAGTGTTATTTTTACGCTCATCACACTGTAGTTTAGACCGATTTATTTCAAAAAAATGAGATATCCGCTCCGATATGCTACTAATGACTAATGAATGCAACAGATTCAAAAATCCTCTCTTTATTTTGTTTCCACAGGAAATTGAGCTAAACCTGGATGAAATCAAGCATATACATGGAAAGGAGTAAATTAGAGATAAGAGAGATCAACTGTGTGGCGCACCAGAGTGCAAGACGACGTCTAGTACAAGCGCAAGTGCTCAAACCAGCGGTCGTACCAGGCACTTGCAACTCCAGCAGGTCCAACCAAGAAACTATTATAAAGGGGCCTTCGTTGAATTTCTAACAGAACATCGTCCAGAACATCATCTCCGCAACAGAAGTCATTCATCAACCCTAACTGCCGCCATTTCCCATCTCATCTCCATAGCCACCACCATAATCGCACAAACCACCTCCAAGTTAGTCATACTTGTAATCGTGTATCGCATCCGGCAACCACTGTAAGATAAATTATCAATAAAGTGTTCATCTTCATGTGTTCTTCAATGATTTCTTCTTGCGACCCGAAAGCCATGTGTTAGTAATTCGGTAAGGTCATCGGTTGAGGCCTTCCAACCTGATGTATTTGTTGGAGGGAATGATGGAATGACTTTGAACTAACTTCATGTATGTGTGGAATAAAATTGCAGCATAGTTATCTCTTATCTCTCTTGCATTCTTTGGCCATGCAGGTATCCAAGATTACGAGTTCGAACCACAAGGAGGCTGATACGTCTCCATCGTATCCACTTTTCCAAACACTTTTTCCCTTGTTTTGGACTCTGACTTGCATGATTTGAATGGAACTAACCCGGACTGACGCTGTTTTCAGCAGAATTGCCATGGTGTTATTTTTGTGCAAAAATAAAAGTTCTCGGAATGACCTGAAAATCCACGGAGCAACTTTTTGGAATTAATAAAAAATAATGGCGAAAGAATCAACACCAGGGGGCCCACACCCTGTCCACTAGGGTGGGGGCGCGCCTCCCTGCCTTGTGGGCCCCTTGGAGCTCCACCGACCTCAACTCCAACTCCATATATTCACGTTCGGGGAGAAAAAAATCAAAGAGAAGGATTCATCACGTTTTACGATACGGAGCCACCGCCAAGCCCTCATCTCTCTCGGGAGGGCTGATCTGGAGTCCGTTCGGGGCTCTAGAGAGGGGAATTTGTCGCTGTCATCATCATCAACCTTCCTCCATCACCAATTTCATGATGCTCACCGCCGTGCGTGAGTAATTCCATCGTAGGCTTGCTGGACGATGATGGGTTGGATGAGATTTACCATGTAATCGAGTTAGTTTTGTTAGGGTTTGATCCCTAGTATCCACTATGTTCCGAGATTGATGTTGCTATGACTTTGCTATGCTTAATGCTTGTCACTAGGGCCCAAGTGTCATGATTTCAGATCTGAACCTATTATGTTTTCATGAATATATGTGAGTTCTTGATCCTATCTTGCAAGTCTATAGTCACCTATTATGTGTTATGATCCGACGACCCCGAAGTGATCGGGATCACTCTCGGTGATGACGTAGTTTGAGGAGTTCATGTATTCACTAAGTGTTAATGCTTTGGTGCGGTACTCTATTAAAAGAATGCCTTAATATCCCTTAGTTTCCAATAGGACCCCGCTGCCACGGGAGGGTAGGACAAAATAAGTCATGCAAGTTCTTTTCCATAAGCACGTATGACTATATTCGGAATACATGCCTACATTACATTGATGAACTGGAGCTAGTTCTGTGTCACCCTATGTTATAACCGTTGCATGAGGAATCACATCCGACATAATTATCCATCACTGATCCAATGCCTACGAGCTTTTCACATATTGCTCTTTGCTTAGTTACTTTACCGTTGCCACTGTTACAATTACTACACAACTGCTACTATTACTTTTGCCACTGTTACCATTACTTCCATACTACTTTGATACTAAATACTTTGCTGCATATATTAAGTTATCCAAGTGTGATCGAATTGACAACTCAACTGCTAATACTTGAGAATATTCTTTGGCTCCCCTTGTGTCGAATCAATAAATTTGGGTTGAATACTCTACCCTCGGAAACTGTTGCGATCCCCTATACTTGCGGGTTATCAACACTATTTTATGGCGCCGTTGCTGGGGATCATAGCTCTATTCTTTGAGTCACTTGGGATTTATATCTGCTGATCACTATGAGGAACTTGAAAGACGAAAGAACTAAGATTTTTCCCTCAACTACGAGGGGAGGTAAGGAACTGCCATCTAGCTCGACACTTGATTCTCCTTCTGTTTTGAGTAAGCTTGCGACACCTAAACCTACTTCTGCTATTAGTTTTGATATGTCGCATGTTGTTCATGATGCCACTTCTGCTATGCATGATACTTATGATGAAACTACTTATATGCTTGATACTACTGTGCTGTGTGGTGTGGCCAGTGAAGTATGGGTACAGTCTGCTGGAGTCGGTCCTACGTTTTGTGTCACTGGTTGTACAACCAATATAAGTGAGGTGTTGTTTGATTTCTCCGGCACCACCACGTTTTTCAAGGACTTTGTTGGTGCTCCTTCAGGTTCGGCAATCACCCTCTTCCTTTTTGATGTCTGATGCACACGAATAACATTTGAGTGGAAAAACATGGTATGATGACAGATGGAATATGTATTGATAATGGATGGGCATGGCATCTTGACATATATGATGAGTAAACTAAGCAGATGGCGGTGCAACAAAGTAGAAGAAATGCAAGACAACATATGCAAGATACCCGCAATCAATAAAACATTGCCAGATTAGAATAGGCACCTTGATGGGTGAACAGGACAGGCCATCTGCCTTTGACTCCTCGAGGTTAGAATAGTCATTAGGATCATATTACGAACAAGAGTCAACAATGGGGGCGCATGAGTTTCATTGCATCGAGAATGGCACTCAATGCCTTGGTGCCAATTTTGTAAGTCATTGTAGTGTTTAGCTTCAAGAGTGGACTGCTGCTAGTGCGACGCAAAAGCAGCTACACGATCATAGTGTAGATATAACGGAAAACCTTAAGCATCGAGTAAAATCAGCAAAGTGGAACTTCTGGAATATATGTGCTAGTATTGCGATGCGGCTAGAAAGGCTTGGATACCAGCTCTCTTCAAGTGAAGGTGCGGTACTGTTAATATCAGTATAACTCTCAAAGGCGACACAGCTCCGCGCATTTCCTTGCTATTCTTATAGGATTCAAGTGGGCATGCCACTACAAATCCTATTCCTATGTTTACAAGATCCTACAAATCAAAGAGGCTCAAAGTGTCCATCACAACCAACCGTATAGACCTCTACACTGCAAATATCCCTGCTCATCTTCAGTACAAGGAACATACTGTACTACTAGCATACTCCCTCCGTTCCAAAATATAAGTCTTGGTAGAGATTTCCACTATAAATCACATACAGATGTATCCAGATACATTTTAGAGTGTAGATTCACTCATTTTGCTCCATATGTAGTCCATGGTGGAATCTATACAAAGACTTGTATTTAGGAACGGAGAAGTATATTAAGAAGAACGGAAGAGGAACATGGTAAAGAAGAGCAAGCAGATTTTGGATAATAAAATGTTGGTTGCTCGGTGCCCACATGATGAACGAGTGCACTAAGCCTGCAACTCCCACTGTCTCGACCATTTCGGTGGTTGGATGAAGATCCTCGTCTCCTAACCCTTCTTCTTCCTCATCTCGATTCTTCCCATCTGAGAACACCGCAGACGGGCCGCCGACCGGACCACGGTCCCCACCGCTGTGTTCTCTGCCACCCCACCCCCACCAGCGTCGAGTTTTCTTCATTCGGCAAGGCCCCACAACCACCCGAGCCCCTTGGATCGCACCGGCGAACTCCGGCGAGCTCTGAAAAATCGATTGACCCAATTTTAAAATTTAGTCTACTATGATTTAACTAGTGTGGAATATAAAAGGGGAAAACCATAAGCATTGGGAGTATAGTGTTGAGCGTGCCATGGCGGATCTGAAGGTGCAAACCGGACAAAGGCAACCGCAACCAAGACAAGAAATTAGAGTAAAGCGGTGGCGATCTATTTTCTTCTTTGTGATAAATAAGTTGAGCGAATCTGAAAGAGTACCGCCTCTGGTGCGGTACCGTGTACGCATCTGCTGAGAATTTGACAGTGTTGCGGTAGCGATGGTTGTCGGCGGCGTGGAAGCAGATCTAGAAGGGTAGACGGTGGCGGCAGGGCGCGGTGGACGAGACGGTCGTAGGAGCGGCGTCGGCAAGGTGGGCGACGGAGGATGAAGCGAAGGGCGGGATGCAAGATCCGGTCGAAGCGTGGATGAGAGAGGTCGATCTCTTGTAATGGACGATGGCGTCGGGGTATCAGCTCCGGCATGGTGGAGGAGGACGGCGGTGGATGGGGTGGCGGACGGCGGCGGACGGAGGAGGGTGGGGATGGAGAGGGTGTTTTGGTGTCCACGGAGTACGAATGGGGAAAAGGGAGGTAGAGAGGAAGGAGGGAACCATGTATTGAGCGCGCTTGTCTCAAATGCGAGAAATTCAAACTTAGCCCCGTTTCAAATTTCTACTACATCACAAAGAACATTAGTCGGTTGGGGATAGGGCGGTAATCTCGCATACACGAATATTTGCCGACGAGAGTTTATTTTGGCCCCACCGTGTATGAATATGAATCGGGAGGAGTCGATTTCGCCGAGGGCACCTTGTGTTTAGCGCCCACCGTGTATGAATCCGGGTGAGAGGCGGTTACGTCACGTTTGGGTGAAATTACAAACCTACCCCTATCGAAACCTATAGAAATCCAGCAGATAGGCTTTTGTGTGGCAGGGTAGGCAGTAGTGATTTCCATCTCGCAGATTTTGGTTTCGGGCGGTTATTGCGAATTTCCCCACTTCGTTCAAATTTTGCACAGTGCACGTTTACCGTGCCAACTCAATTCGAATCCCCTTTGTATTCTACTATTTTTTTTCGGGCGGGATCCATTTTCAGTTGGAATTACATTCTATATACATCATTTTTTATATATACTTTCAAAAGCACAACAAAGAATTATGCTCCTTTATATGTATAATATGATTTACAAATACAACGATCTCGAAATCTTAAGGTTGAATTCAAAAAAATTTAACCAAATTATGTTCTACTAAAATGTATGGATCAGTAATATCTACATATTAAATAACATAGATGTGCGTGAATTCATATGAGTATGCATGTTTGATACATCAATTTTGGCTCGAGTATGGATTAGATGTATCATCATCTCAAATTCAAATATTTGAATCCCTTTTTTGTTCACTCCTTTCACGCCCATCTCTCTCGCATGCATGCTTCTTTAGGTAGCTATCACTCTCTTTTCTCCAGCTCACCCGCACGCTCACTTCTTGTTTCTCCTATCCTCGCAAACATGGTCTCTCGACGTCTCCCTTGAGAAGTGTCACACTCTCCCTATCATTATACATTACACGGTTTTCATTATCTCTCACGTCTCTACTGTTCTCTGGTATCACTCGGTACCTAAGCTTTCTTTTTCACTGCCACACACAGTCTCCACTCGTCTTTCACTTTGTCTTTCTCTCTATGGGATTCTCTCACACACCCTATATGTCTCTACATATGACTCATACCATTAAAATACTCTCTCTCTCTCTCTCTCCTGTAGACACAACATTTGTTGCGGTATCCTTTTCGTCTCCATCCCAGACTGACACCGATCAGACAACCCCAACTACCGTCTCCTCTCTCTCACACACAGACACACACACAACTCCTGCTTCCACTCCCCTTCCCGACTACCGTCTCTCTCTCTCACACACAAAACTCTCGCTTTCGCACCCCGGCTCGTATTTCTCTCACAAACATTTATCGACTAGCTAGCCTCTAGATAGGTTTATACACCCGCACACTCATGCTTCCACCATCGCATACATGTCTCTCTCCCGCTCCTTGTATCTATGTAGCTTTTTCTTTCTTTCTTGAGACACGCCCTCTCGATCGTGCACACACACACTATCGCCTCATTTTAAGCTGATACCTATCGCATACACACTACTTGTGTCTTTGTCACACATGCACTCCGTCCTCCTCCACTCTCCCTCTCTCTCACACACACATGGGCTTTTTGCAACCAACTAGCAAGATGCCCATGCATTGCACGGAACATCAAGATGGATTTGTATGAGTAGTTTATCTTATGGGGGAAAAGGATGAACGAGGGAAGGCCTTATTTGCAAATGTGGAGAGGAGTGTGGGTATCTTTTTGCAAAATTGCCATAGTTTCCTTCCTATCCGTCAGATATAGATCAGACGGCCTATATTGCAGGATAGAGTTGGTGATGATGGTGGGCCTGCCATCCTGCAATGTAGGTCATCCGATTTACTAGATCATGAAGGCGCGCGTTGCCGCGCCCGTTTATTTTGACAAAATAATATAAATGTTTGAAAAGACTTGAACAATAGAATCATTTCATAAAATTTGAATTAGAGTGGGATACAAATGGTTATGCATGTTTAAGTCAGAGCTAATGCACTCACGTAGATGTTGTCCTTTTTTTAACATTTTTTTCTACATCACATTCATGAAAAGAAGATGCAAAAAGAAAATGGGAAAATAAAAAATTAGGACATTATATCTCCACTTTTGCACAAAATTCACTGGTAGTAATAGGAATGTCACGTTCTCATGGAATTTAACTCTTTGCATCCATAGAATTGGCTGTCGCGTCAAGTCTCTAAGTATGTGCAGACCAAACCTTCCTATTTCAAAACCATATGTCATGTAACAAAAGGTAAAGAAAAAACTTACGAAACCTGCATTTGATAAAACTTAGAGCGAATATATCCATTAGTCAACAAACCATACAAAATACCTCTCCATGAAAAAAACATTCGTTTCTGCAAGGGAAATTCACACTTTATGAAAAAATAATCAATGCAAACCTTTAATAACTCAAGCAAAGAAACTAAAAAATTCCAGACAAGCTATTGATAGAAATACAGCGACCAATAGTCTCATGGAATGAGATAAGATATCAAGTTGAATTGATTTATGTCATAGCATTCCGAATCATGTGATTGTACCTAAGGTGAAACGAGCAATTTATATCATCGCTTTCAAAATAAGAGGTAGTAGAAATTAATTTGTTGTAAAAGATATGTTCATGTAATTGGCACAGTTGCACACGACATGAACCAAGTATATATACGGCTCATTTGAAGCAAACCTTTTATTGTATTGTTGCATGCACGTTGTGTTTTGCATCCAAGCAGCAAATGAGTTTAAAGCGAGCCAGCCAGAATGTAAGCCGCCTGATTAAATTTCCTCTTAATCAGTTTAAATTATGAAGTGGTTGCGTGCTCCGGGCCTGCAACACACACCTACTTGAGGCTTCCCTGTTGTTTGTTTTTCCCGGTGGACATCGCATTGTGCGTCAGCCTCCCGTAATGGGCCAGAGAAAAAATGGAGGTCCGATTAACAGTTCTCGGCCCGACCGACGAGAGGACTCCCAGGTTGATCTTCGGAGCAGCGGCCCAGAGAAGTTGGGCTGGCCGTGACATATGGTGTGGCCGGCAAAAGCTGCCTTGGATGCACCGTGGACGGCTGAACGATCTGGTCCGTTCCAACGCTGCGTCGGACGGTTCAAGAGCTCTAATCGCTATGGAAGGGCGTAGCTAGCTCCATTTTACTGTTTCTCAATATCTGACGGATAGGAAGGAAAATATGGCAATTTATCCGCACTCTTCATCACATTTGCAGATAAGGCCTTCCATCGTTCATCCTTTTCTCCCACAAGATCTTGATGTTCCGTGCAACGCACGGGCATCTTGCTAGTAAGAGTAGAAATTAGACATATACCACTTCTCGAATCTTGAAACCAACAACATTCCTCCCTTATCTCATCAAAACCACCAAAGGAATATATTTTGAGTGAAACATAACATATTTTTAGTGATATACGTATTTCAAAACTAGACTTTTTTCTATCAAATCGGTGAATATGTATTAATCTACTTTGATCGTGTGGCAACGCAATGGCACATTGCTAGTAGTTATTATAATTTTTGGACACCGGACAAGCGGTGGAGTACATATACAAAGAGAAGAGGCGCCGCGACGCATCGACCTCTCATTGTCTCACACACATGAGTGTTACGTAAAGGCGACGTTAACAAATAAACCCTAAAACCCTAGGTACACGATTACTGCATTCGCGGGTACCGAGTACGTGGTGGAGCACCTTTGTAGGAGTTGATGGTCGGAACCACAGGTGAACGACTTGGAGCGTGGTGGCTTGCTAGTTGCCACAGATCGAGTAGCCACGTTTAAAATATCGTTTTTTTGGCGGGGTTAAGAGTTCCGATTTTCAATGGCACGTTATAAGTATTAAGTAGTTTTTAGAACAATTGGTATGGAGCGAAAATGGAATTCATAGTACTGCGTACCTCCTTAGCGTATGGTTGTATGGGTTTATGTTGCGAGATGTTGAACCTGGTAGTTCTAGGGCAAATACTATGGTTTAGATTTAGATCTTTGGTTTTGATGTCGGAAGGAAACCCTTCTTTGATTAAAAACTACTACCTCCATTCGGTTTACTAGTCCCCATCGTACTTTGGGTCAAAGTTTGTCCACAATTTTACTTGTAAAATGTGAATGGAAAACAGATTTTGTTATACCCAAACAAAAAAGGATTTGGAGGAGTGATTGCTCGACACACGAGACGACCTCTCATAGCGCGAGCATTGAACCGCACGCCCGGCCAAGAGGGCCGCACTTTTCATGCGAGCCGGTGAGCACGCCTCCTCGCCGCGTGCAACCAGCTTAAGACTGCCCCGCATACCTTCATTGAATCCGCGCGTGTGCCGGCAACACGTCCTTCCGCGAGCCGGCAAAAAAATGACTAAAATATAATTAATTTACGCATGGTTTTGACTTGTTGTGCTCGCACTGGTAGCAGGAACTAGTAGAGGTTTTTCTTTATTTATAACTCTCCTCACATTTTTTGGCTTTGAAGTGAATCATGGTTGTGGACATTATGTATGAATGTGCAAATATTTGTGAACATGAGTTTGATGTGGAAGTTGAACTTGAATGTCGGGCTTGCGCGTGAACTATACCATGTCCAATGCTTCATCTGTTATTGTTTGGAAAGTAATTGTTGTTATTACATGACCCCAAAAAAACATTTTGCGCCACATCAGTAGATGCACAGACATCACAATAGGCATGCTGGCTGGATAAACATTTGAACCTAGCTATTATGAAGGAAATTTTGTATTGATAACAGTTTTAGATAGCAGGAGACGCCTAGCCTGCTCTGCCTCTGCTAGCTTATTTCTAGCTTCTTCCATCTCTTCTTTGGCTTGGGTGAAGAGAGCATCTGATTGCTCTTTTTGCTTCTTCAGGAACTCAGCTACATTGTCAAGGGCTGCCGCATGCTTTCTTTAAGCCTTTACTAATGCCACGAGGACACGAACAGCTGACGACTCCACCTGGCTTGTGTGTAATCCAGCATCATCTGGGAATTTGCACCTTGTGTCTAATCCAGCATCATTAGGGAACTGGCACCTTTTGTGTAATCCAGCCTCATTTTGGAAACATGATCTCGAGGTTGACCATACTTCCCTCCTGGCAGGAACTGCCTCCTGACATGAAGTTACTTCTTTTTTAGATCAATACTCAGAGAAACCTAGATCCATTTAGTAGAAGCCAGATAAACAAAACTCGAAGAAGTGAATTCAAAAGGAAAAGAAATATAAAAATAGACTACAAGGTGAGAACACCCACTTCCTACATCAAGTTAAAAACGAAAGCATTAGGACGATTAAGACTCTTCTTATTACACATCGAAGAACACCACGCTTAAGAGAAACAGAAACTACAACATATACACATCGAAGAACACGAGGCTAAACGAAAGTAATTGAAAGGGTGTTACTTACCAAAGCTCGTTTACAGGTTCGGTGCAGCTCCTCTTTAACTTGCCACGCTCCTTGAAGATGTCCCAAATATCCCGTGTTTGGTCTTCATTGCTCCTCTGCATGTTTACACTCATGGTTTTAAAATCTCAACATGGCAAGAAAAATACTACTATTGATACTCGCGCATCTTGTGGGCAACATTAAAGCACTCGTCTGCCATGTTAGAGCATCTCCAACAGAATCTGGCGCGCGCTTTAAAAAAGCGTTCTGATCTTTGAGATCGAGAAGTAGATACTAGAGAGTAGAGGATAGTTCTCAGCATAGATAGATAAAAAAGATAATTCAACTACTCCTCGTCGTCCGACTCCTCCTCGGTGATGTCCTCCTCCGACGTCTGACTGTAGGCGTGAAGATACCGATCGTCGTCGGATTCCCAGGGCGATGCTGCTCCTAGCCTCATGTTGAATTGAGCGTCCGCTTTTCGCCTACGCTTGTCCTCGCGATAGGCGGCTCGCTCCGCCCTCCTCTTATCCCTCTCCGCCCTCCTTTGCGCGTAGAACTCGCGCTCGTTGATGATGTCCTGCAGGAAGTGTTGGTGCCACAGCGCAATGGCTTCCTCGTCCATCTCGGCGATGCCGAGACGGTGCTCCCCCTCCGGTTGTCGCGACGATCCTCGTTGGTGCTAAGCCGCGGCAGAGGCGCGAGCTCCTGCGCCCGCTCCCGCGTCGGCACGTTGGGGAAGTTCAATGTTCTATGAGGCCACCGGAGGCGCCACATTGCCGCGTCGTATGCGGGGGTGGCCTCGTTGGCGGTGTTGAAATTGCCAAGGCCGAGGCGCATCCCGCGGAACCGAATCTCGGCGGGCTTGGCTGGAGGCGCAGCAGACGCCATGGTATCCCCAAGTTTCAGCGACCAATGGCATGGTGGCCTTGGCGGCGAGGCGAAAAAGAGTGGGGAGAGAGCGGTGGCGAGGCACAGAGTGGTGGCAAGGCACATAGCAGTGGGAGGGCGTTGGATTTTATAAAGCGCGCCGGACGCCGCGCGCCAAAACTAGCGCACACCCGGCCACTTTTTCCCCCGCGCGCGCGATCCTTTCCCGATGTCTCTGCTATCTCTACTCTCTTCTCTACGGTTATATTTATTTTATATTTAATATTTAATATTTATCTCTACTTCCTTTACTGTCTACTTTTTTTCTCTATACTTTTTTTTCTTGCAATATAGGCCGTCCGATTTATATCTAACAGATAGGAAGGAAACAATGGGAGTTTTGCAAAAAGATACCCATACGCCTCTCCAAATTTGCAAATAAGGCCTTCCCTCATTCATCCTTTTCTCCCACAAGATAAACTACTCATACAAATGCATCTTGATGCGTGCAACGCATGTTCATCTTGCTAGTTCTAAAAACCTTTCCATCATTTGCCACACTGCTGGTTGCAGATGAAAAACCTACCCAAGCACAATGCGATACAGGAGCAACGCACAATTACAAGCTGATATTATGTCGGACAATGGAGGCTATAACCAATTACTTTTACGGGAACAATAGCACCCAGGAAAGTTGAAGGGTAGGTATGAACAAAATTGGAACTGCACATGTACTGCTAAGTGATTCAATACACACATTATCAATCGAGGAGGAGAACGATGGTGCGGCGGCCTCTGTGAGTCATGGTCGGCAGCGGAGTCGAGTTCATTGTCCACGACGGTGGTACTTCTGCGCTTGGCGTCGGCTTCCGAAGCGATCCGAGACCGTGGAAGGCGATGCGGGAAGAGGCTCCGTCTCGACAACGACGGTGGACCGGCTCCAGTCTGGCGTCTGAGGTCGTCGATGAGGCAGATGTGCTGCGGTGGACGAGTGCGCCGATGTAAAGGGGAGGAGCACGAAGGCTGCGGTGTCGTGGAGAAGTCTATTTTGAGGTGGGGATAGAAAATGGGGAGTATTCAGGTGTACTACTCTGGGTGCCGGGGTGGGGCTGGCTGGGTGGGGTGAACCTGAAGTTACGAAAACAGCCCCCTACCAAGCGTCGTCCGTAGGCCTGTTTCGAAGGCTATGATGGTAACTTCCCTCTGCTCGAATCAGGGTCGCGGGAGATTTTCCCGCCGACCTCAAAATTTTGTGACAGTGGACTCCCCGTGTGGCGTGTTGAGTGATTCAAAGCAACTAGCGAGTAGTAGTAGTAGTAAACTCTGCATATTAGGTCTGACCGTAGTCAAACTTCCTAAAGTTTGACCAAGTTTATATAAAAATATAAACATTTACCATAACAAATATGTATGATGTGGAAGTACATTCAATAATGAATCTAATGGTATTTATTTGTTATTGTATATGTTAATATTTTTTGTTATAAGCTTTCTGAGAGTTTACAAAACTTGACTTTGACCAATGCTAATATGCGGACTTAAAGAAAAACGGAGGGAGTACACATTTGTTTTCTTAGTTTGTAGTTAACTAATCATTTGTTGAAATTGTGAAATAAATATATTAGGCTATTGACTTCGAATGTAATGGTCTATACAATTCAATAGTTACAATCATTGTCGAATCCCAAGATGTATACAAGGTCTATAGTACTTCACAACATGCTCAAACTCACATAATCCCAGTCAAATGAGAATCTAAATGCATTTCATAGTTATTACTTTGTAGGATGCAACAAAAACAACCAAAACTCTACATCAGCCATTATAGAAGCAACATTTTGACATATCCCATTGTGTGGATGAAACGTGCAGAGAGAGCTTTTGAAGATGGAGCAGATAGGGCGGGAAAGATTGTATGTATGTGGACGAGAGAGTAGGAGACAAACCTAATGAGAGAGAGAGAGAGAGAAGTTAGGTCTGTGAGAAAGATGGAGACATGTAATATACGTGAGATGTGTGTGCATCCGGATTTTGTATACGTGGAAGGAGAAGAGACAACATGTTTGATGAGAGAGCTGGAAAAATATGGACGAGAGGGGAAGGATCTCATGGGTTGAGGGATTGACAATTTTGTGCGGGGGAGAGAGGGATTGGTAATTTTGTGCAAGAGAGAGAGAGAGAGAGGATGGGGGGAGGAGTCAGTCAGCCATCGTCACATCACCCTGCTTCCAAATGACCCCGCATTCTCTAGCGCGGTGTGGTCGCCGTCTTCGATCAACTCGATGCCCTCTTTGAAGATTGAGGTGTTGTGCATGTTGGGGTGCAAAGAAGCACAAGCAAGAGTGGTCGCCGTATAACCTTGGAGATGAACTGTGTGCTCGGGGGAATGTGTGTGTGTGTGTTGTGCTGTGTGTGTGTGTGTTAGATATTGAGCGAAAATAAACCTAAGGAGAGAAATGGGTATTCACGAAGAGATTGTGCGGGCCTTGAGGTGGGCAGGGGCCGAGTGAGGGTGTCAAAATGTGCGCGTTGATGCATATGTTGCATGCGATTGTGCGAGGGACGGACGAATCGAGAGAGATGGTTGTTGTGTTACAGATGCTCCTCTCTCTCTCTCTCTCACACACACACACACACACAAGTAAACTAGAAGACCGTTCTCTCATGTATACACAACGTATCGGCATCTGTCTATGTCTCACTCATGCATGATCATTTGCACATTCACACCTCTCTATGTCTGTATCACACGCACACCGTCTCCACATTGCCCTTCCGCCACAACACACATATGCACACATACACACGTTCTCTCTCAGTCACACACACAAAATAAGTATTAAGAAAAACTAGGGCGCACCTAAAACGTCCAAATCCAAATAAACACAAACTGGAGCTAAATTCAAATATATGGAAATATTGCAGCGTCAAGAACTTTCCCAGGAAAAAAAGTTGAGTAATATTCGAGGATCATTTTCACACACACAAAAAGGTTCGGTGGATGTCCTTCGAGCGTGACACGGTGACGCATCGTTCGATCGACCACGCGGCTGCGGTTCACGCGCTTGCACAGGATTTCCGTATCGCGGCTGTGGTACTAACTTCAAAAAAAAGCGCTGCCTAAGTCTAATGTTTACGTGTACTAGTACGGTTTTCTTTTAAGTTTGACCAACCTTATATAAAACTAAAGTAAGCTCCCATATGCGCACTCATCAATATGTCACCGCCGCTGTTGCGCATGCCGGCGCCCGCCTGCTCCGGCCAACAATTTCTCGCCCATCACCGCCATGTCGCCGCCATCCCTGTGCCATGAAGCCAAAGGCTCGCCCGCTCATGTCGTCTGCAGTCCCTCCTCGCCATGTCACCGCGCTGCCAAGCACGCGAGCAGCTGGTGGAGCCGCGTCTATGCACGCAACGTACAAAGAGGAGGACGAGCATGTGCTCCAGCACGCCGGCGAGGAGGAACTAGCGTGTCATTGTCGTCTCCGCCCGCGTGGAGGAGGCGCACATGGTGGCTATCGCGGCGGAAGCCGGTCGCGCACACTTCGAGCCCGCAAACCAGGTGCGGACGCAAAATCTACCTTCGAGACCTTGAATGCCATGTGGATCCTGCAATCTAAAGGAGCAATTTGGGTCACTCGACTCATGTGAGCTGTTTGATGCAACATGGATGGCTAAAGGGCTTCTTCCACCTCTTCTGTCGTCTTCTTCCTTCACTCCGTCAAACTTCTTTCACAAATCGACTGACCCAAATTATACTACTAGTACGAACGTATTAAGTACAGTAGGAACACGAAGATACGAGCAGTAGTACCAACTGCAAGAAGAACAGTAGTAAGACATAGTACTAGTACTACTCTACGTACTAAAGAGTTCAAATAACGAGAAAGAACATAAACATAGTTCTGCTGGGGCCTCAGCACAACACACCCTTGAAAATAAACTAAGCAACTAGTCCGCTTGACACTGCAGTAGAACCAGCATGAGCGACGTCACTGCCACCTACTCGGAGTCTGAGTCCATGTCCTCGACTTCGTCCTCGTCCCTCTTCCTCTTCCTCTTCGCCGACGCTTCTTTGCTTGAACCGGACACTGGGCTCTGCTTCTTCATCCAACCCATGTAGATATTTAAACAAAGGTAGGCATCCATTGCTGCGTACAAGATGTGATCTTCATCTAATGTCTTCGACTCCCATGCATGATGAAACTCGTGATGAGGTTTCTTCAGTTTAGCGTACGAAGGATCAATCATGGCTGCTGCCAGGGTCAGCATTGAAGGTTGAGAGGAGGACACCAGGCTTGCCTTCTGGAGATCGAAGGGCTGGCCTGCAACGAGACCTATCCGACGCAGGACATCCTTGTCATTCTTAAAGCCTACAGTAACGAATTTCACTCTTTTGTCCTTGAGGAAGTTCTTAAAATCCTGGCACTCAACGTCGGCATGGCATATGTGGTAGACCAAGCAAACATTATGTACGCAAACCTGGATCACGGCGGGCTTCTTCCTCTCTTTGTCCTTTAGATCCTTCTCTCGTCCCAGGATTGTGGTGTACTCAACATCTAGCCCAGCGACCCACTCATCCGTTGAATGTTGAACATGCGTAGAAGCGAGCAAGCCATGCTTTCACCGTCGGCGGATCCATGTGTGTAGATGACGATGAACGATCGCGGTGATGGCTCTAACACGGTACTCGGCGGCGACCATGGAGATTTGGGAGGCCATGGATTTTGGAGGAGGGTTAGGAGAAGTTGAACTGTTGTACCCATAAAACTAGGAGCGAACTAATGTGAAAGGGCGGGATGGTGGAGCAAACTGTTGTGAGGTAGAAGACGGGGGCGAGTAGGGCGTCACGAACAACATGGGGTTCTTGGCTTGCCGGTGGATAAATGGTGCAAGCCCCAAAGAGTTCTCGAGAACTATGTGGGACCCACTAGATGTCATGTCTACTAGACCCATATCGTGGGGTGGCGGTATAGCTTCACTGTTACTTGCATAATGCCGGTAGCGTGGATGTAACTTCACTTAATTCCGTCAATCGTCGCACCTCCCATGACCTTCGCCTCCCGCATGCAGTCGCGCCCTTTGAGACTTGACCGGCTATAAATGAGCAATTTTTTTGCCTACTCCGCATGCATGATACTCCCTCTGGTCCTTTTTACTCCCGTCAACCGTTTGCAAAGTGTTTGACCAAATATATACTTTTTTTGAACACCACTTTATATTAATTAACTAGCCACACCAAGACACTCATTCGATACAATATTCACCACAGGTGATGCGTTATTTACAAGAATACCATCTAATCTATTGTCAAAGCTATACTTAGCGATTAAGTGTGCCACCTTATTGGCCGAACGGCTAATTTTTGACAATTGAATATTGTTGATCAACTTCGAGATGCTCAACGCTTTCATCTTCAGGTCATGCATAGCAGAGCTGTCATAGTCCCCCGATGCAAAAGACGCTACCACAAAAGCGCAATCAGTCTCTAAAATTACGGGATTATGAAGAGAAATACCTATGTAGAGACCGGCAATGCAATCCCTAAGCTCTACATCAATGAAATCCCACGACCAAATTTATACTAAAAATATCAATATCTACAATACTGATTATAATGAGTATAAGAACTACGTTTTATAATGAGTGTAAAAATATTGATTTGACATTGTGAATGTTGATACTCTCTCCGTCTAGGTGAGTAAGTCATCTTAGGCTATGCACTGTGACCAAGGAGGAGGGAAAAACGAGAGACATTAATGTTTATTTGCTAATTAAATAGTATTGCATGCAATGAACTAACCACTGCATGTCATGTTTGATAGTCTTAGGTCATTAAAAGCATGCACACCCTCATCTCTTATTGGTTGATATGTCAAGAAACAAGAAACGAGGTAGAAGTTAATGCACCGCACCTACGTGTTTTGAGATTATTTGGTTTTCGTAAGATGACTTACACACCTAGCTATTAGAGTACCACTACCTCCCTTCTAGTTTAAAGGGCTCGACTCAAAATTTTCACCTACTCTTAGCAAGATAGTAGAGGCGGTGGAATAATTTTTGAAGTCTGCAAAAGTACTCAACTAATGCTGTCGTCCTTCACAAAAAAATGTGTTTACCAAGGCATGCATGAACACTAGTTACTCTAACCCCCCTCTCTTCTTTAATTCTTTGCCACATCAGCATGTTTGCTATTCCCGTGTGCATGATACCAGCTAAGATACCACCATTATGGCCAGCCTTAATCATCGCATGCAATAATTTAGTGCACCTTGAAATATGAACATGTGTGGGGCGTGTATGTTTTTAATGACTTGAGACTACCTAGCCCGGCAAGCAAGATGACTTATTATGCATCGTTCCCCATACCTGCAGGAAGCCCGTTCGTCTCCAAATCTTTTCCTCTCCATGTGTGGAAACAATATGCCTGCCAAACTCTCCTTCTCCCTCCAGCGGTCCCACCACTCCACCCCTTGTGAAAATTTTTGCATGCATGACTCTCCTCCCCCCACGCTCGTCCAATCCGTTGTGACCAGCAATATTTCCACCCCTTCGCTCCCCCGTAATTTACTCCAACAAATATGCCCACATAGCTTTTACTTAACTTCAGGTGCATTGGGTCACTGACATACGGGCCCAGTAGTGTACTGGCCCACATGTCAGTGATGCAACTGGACCTGCAGTTAAGTCGGTGCAGCTCAGTCCATATCTTACATAGGTGTGCCATTGCTCTCTATAAATACTGCGTCTCCCACGACATCGCTATCTCCTCCCCCTCACGTTCACGTTCATCGCTATCTCCTCCCCCTCCCTCTCACGTCGACCACCATGGCATCGCCCCTCCCAAGCCCTAGGAGCCCCTCACTGCACCGCGCGGACGGTCACGCGTTGCCGTTCTGTTCCTCGCCGCCACTAGTCGAGGAGGACGCGTGGGTGTTCCGCTCCTCGCCGCTATGCGACGCGTTGCTGTTCCGTTCCTCGCCGCCACTAGTCGAGGAGGACGCGTCGGCGTTCCGCTCCTCGCCGTGACGCGTCGAGGTGGACGCGTCGGCGTTCCAATCTCGCCAGCACACGCGTCAGAGGACGCGTCGGCTCCCTCCTACAAGGAGAACGCCGCGCCGCCCGCCAAGCCCCCCAGCCTTGAGGAGCGTTGGAAAGAAATGGATGTCGCCTTGTGGGAGGCTTTGCCTCCAGTAGAGCGCGCCAAAATAGAGGCGGAGAAGAAGGCCGAGGAAGAGAAGCGCACCGCACAACAAGCTTTCTGGGAGATCTATGTCGCGTCCGAGAGAGTCAAGCAATTGGTTCTTTGGCAGAAGGCTCGTGCGAGGGCCGTGAGGGTGGCGGGGGACGCCCGTGCGCCATACGAGTGCGGTCGGGCCCAAGCGCCTCATCTACGCTTGGCGATGCGTGGATCGGGTGCATGCTTCCAGCCGGAGGAGTACTGTTGGCGCGGATCACCACACCGGTGAGATCGCGCTCGCCCGCCGGCAAGCCGCCAATCAGCACCTCGCGAGTTACGAGGCTGAGGAAGAGGCGTTGTGTCGGCGCGCAGGGAAACGGTCGTGCACCAGGGCACTCGTGGCGCGCCGCAAGCGCTCCTGCGAGCGTCGTGGCTTTTAGGAGGAGTATAATTTTTGTTTCGTAAGGCGATCTCATTAGTTTTGGGACACAAATGATAAATCCTGAACGTTCAAGAATTTTTAGCGTCCTTAATTAAGTAGTAAAAGGGAAAGTTTGGAAACATTGTGTATTATTACACATTTTGCAAGTACGTGCATATAGCACAAAGTTTACTATATACTATCGGACTACATGTCTCTCTGGATATATGCTTGCAGACTGTGCTACTCCCTCCGTCCAGGTCAATAAGTCATCTTTGGTTGTGCACGGTGACCAAGAAGGAGGGAAGACTTGTACACCTAGACGGAGGGAGTACTACTGTTACTTATGTACGTGAAAATGCACGTTTTAACATTACGATGCGGTTTTTGTAAAAGTAGAAAAACAACACTAGTCAAGCTTGTGAAACGATTCAATGCAAAACAAATGCAAAACTGCTCGTTTGATTGTTTACTTTTAGCTTCCTTCTCTGTGGTTATTTCTCTGTCGTACTTTGTACGGAGT